>APFE030208538.1:84511-137731 GCA_000404065.3 Pinus taeda
TAATATTATTATTATCAATATTGATTTGATTTAATAAATGATATTAATTCTAAAGGAGATTAATGATATACCCAGGGAAGGAATTCTAAAAAGAAATAGCTTTTAACCTAGGGAATAATAATACCAAAAGGAAAAATATCTAGGGCTAGAAATTAACTAAAACCTACACCTAGATCTAAATGAAAACAAAGACAAAAGACACAAGAAAGGAGAGGGATAACTTACCTGCTTGAGGCCATTACCTATTACCAGGGGAAGTTCTTGCGCTTTTTATTTCCTTGATCAAGGGCAGCCAGCTCTCGCTAATCTCCACGCCATTATCTCTGTTCAGATTATGAGGATGTTTGATGATCTCAAGTGCTTCTCTAATCTTTCGTCTCTGATATTGCTCTTCCCTAGCAATAATTGATGCGCTTTCCAGACAGATATGGTGTTTTGTCCTTAAGGAGTGCTTTGCGAGGGCTGAAGTACACGATCTTTCGTTCTTAATATCCGCGCCGTGTTCTTTGAGTCTTGTCTGGAGGGAACGACCTGTTTCACCAATGTAGCATTTTCCACAGGAACATTCTATTTTATAAATTCCTTTAAGCTGCTGCTTGTCTATATCATCTTTAACGGACCTCAAACTTTGTCTGATAGTACCAGGGGCAGAGAAATGAGTGATAATGTTTTTCTTTTTTAGGACTTTGGCGATTTTGTCTGTAACCCCATGGATATACGGAAGAAAAACAGTACCACATTTCGGCTGATCTTGAGCCTTAGGCTCATGGGACAACAACTTCCTTTCAGCTTTCTCTATGGCCTTATTAATTTCTTGCTCCTTGTAGCCTATACTTTTAAAAGTTAGGATTAAGTGCTTCTTCTCTTCCTCTAGGTGCTCTGAGTCGGAAATTCGAAGGGCTCTGATGGCCAGCGTGTTAAGAACACTAGTCTTTTGCGCAGGGTGATGGTGGGAATCGGCATGGAGGTAACTCTCTGTGTGGGTTGATTTCCTGAAAACCTTGTGGCCTAAAGAGCCATCTTCTTTTCTGAGGATTAGGACGTCTAAAAACGGAATGCTCTTGTTTTCTTCAAGTTCCATTGTAAACTTTATATCTGGAGAGATCGAATTTAAGTGAGTGAAAAACTTTTCAAGCTCTGCTTTACCATGAGTCCATTTTATATTGGTGTCATCTACAAACCGCTTCCACCAGGCTGGTTTCAAAGGATATGAACTTAGAGCCTTCTTTTCAAAGTATTCCATGTAAAGGTCGGCCACTATTGGTGAAAGGGGGGACCCCATTGCCACACCGGATGTCTGTTCATAAAATACTCCTTGGAAGGTGAACACAGTCGACCTTAGGCAGATCTCAGCCAGCTTTGCAGTCCCTGGATCAGCAACATCTCTTATAACCTGAATGGCTTCATCAAGAGGGATCTTAGTGAATAAGGAAACCACGTCGAAGCTTACAAGGATATCATCATGTTCCAATTTTTCATTCTTAATAAGGTTCACAAAGTCTTGGGAGTCCTTGATGAAGGAATCAGTGTTTCCAACAAGGGGCTTGAGAATTTTTGCAACATATTTCGCAAGCTCATAGGTAGGGGAACCAATAGTATTAACTATTGGTCTAAGGGGGACCCTTTCCTTATGGATTTTGGGTAATCCATAAATTCTGGGAACAGTTTCACAGGAGGGGGTCAACTTCTTTTTTAACTTTTCGTCAAGGTTTGAACTAGAGATAATCTTTTTTACATCCTTCACGATCTTGGGGATGGGATTGCTGCTTAGCTTCTTATAACTCCCACAGTTTAGGTGATCATTCATCTTACAGATATAATCTTCTTTGTCCAGAATGACCGTAGCTCCTCCTTTGTCAGCTTTAAGAACCACGACCCTGTCATTGCTTCGCAAGGAGTTGAAGGCTTTTTGTTCTTCTTTGCTGAGGTTGCTTTTGGGGATTTTGGTTTTCCTCATGATTAGAGAGCATTCTTGCCTCAATGTTTCTTTATCCTCCACAGTAAGGTTGCTGATTCCTTCCTCTATGTTACAAATCATCTTTTCAAGGGGAAGGTTTTTAGGTGTCACTGCAAACCCCAAACCTTTGTTGAGAATATTAGTGACAACAGGATCCAATTCCAAAGAGGACAGGTTAACTACTTTTCTTTTTGATTTGTCATTCTGTTTTTTATTGTCCATCTTGGCTCCATTATTATGATTTCTAACCAGAGTGCTTTCAATAAAACCCTTCTCCCATCTGCTATTTACTCCATCGTTATTATTATTATTACCTGCATTGAAACCTTGAGTGCTGACCACACAGCTATTGATATTCAATAGGGTCTCTGCGCAATCTCTACTCACTGCGTGGCCACCATCTGAAGTGATAATCTCACCATCTACTGAGTTACTGTTACCAGCTGCTGCGCTAATGTCATTTGCTGCGTTAATGTCTCCATCTGCTGTATTAATGACACGTTCAGCTGCGTTGACCTTGATTGACTCGAATGATGGGTTATCTGTTACGCTATTGTCCCCATTTGCTGCGCTGATCAATCCATTTGCTGTGATAACTGCTGCGTTATTGTCCCTATTTTCTGCATTAGGGATCCCTACTGCTGCGTTGACGCTGTCATTTGTTGCGCTTGCTGCGTTACTGCCCCCACCTGTTGTGTTAGTGTCCCCATCTGCTGCGTGATAGCCCCCAGATGGTGCGAAAACCTTGATTGAATCCAACGCTGAGATGCCTGCTGCGAAATTGTCCCCCTCTGCTGCATTACTGCTGCCACAATATGCGTGTTCTGGTTGCATTTCAGCGCAGTCTTTGAGATTAGTATTAAATCTGCGGACAGGATTTATACTTGTCTTAATACCTACAGCGCTCTCAATTGGACAGGCAATCATTCCTGCGAAGCTGTCTTCTTCCGAATGGCTGGTTCCTGAGCAATGGGTTTTCTGGGTAATAGAGGATGGGCCCGGGGATCCAAATTCCTGAGATTTATTTAAAAGTCTAGTCAATTTCTTATGCTGCCTTACTAGAGCAATCCTATTTTCATTATCAGCTTTGAGAGCAGTTCTTGCATCAATAATAGCCCAGAGATTCTTATTGATGCTGTTAGCAACCTTAAGGTGGGAGGAAAGAGCCAAACGACCCAGTTTTTCCAGAGCCACTCTAACCCTTCTGATCTCAGACCGAACTAGAGAGAAGCTAAGTTGAAGAAACGCTTTATTATTATATTTGTTCTGAAGATTATGCTTAACCTGAGAGAATGGAGGAATGATCTTGTTATCCCGACAGTTTTTGAGAAAATGTAAATCTGCTGCTCTTCTTGCTATCCTCACTCTCGATTTTTCGAGTAAAAGGATATCACTCCAAGTATCCCCTCTGTACTGGGATAAGATTATGGATTTCAGATTTCTGTGGCTTGAATCTTTTGAATAATTGACCGGAGAATCCACAGTTTTATCATTTTTGAACCAACGTTTCGAATCCCAAGTGGGATCCATCTTCAGGATGAGAGAATGATGATGACAAAAGAGCAGCGGAGAGGAAATAAATAGATATGAGGATGGAATATTTTGGAATTTTTGTTAACGTAGTTATTTTATTTTTAATTTTTTTATATGGCAGTTTGTAACCAATTTTAGAAGGGTTCGGTATGTTTCCATTATTTGGGTATATGTGAAAAAGGAAAAGGAGGAGAACAATCTAGTCAAGTTTAAATTTGAGGTATTAAATAATTGGAGATGTCTCGATTTATGATAAAAAAAAATAAAATAAAGTTAGGCTTGTGAAATAAGGAATAAATAAATTATTGGTTGATAAGGAAGTAGCATAGAATCTCAAAAGTAAAGTATTTTGCTACTGAAAAGAAGATGAAAAATAGTTTTTTTTTGTAAATCACAAGAAATATAAACATTATATAGAAATAATCGCTGGATGCCGACAATTATGAGGATATTCCAAAAAGTGGAGTGGAAGGTAGTTACAAAGCATATGCAAAGGCCAATGAAATTATAAATGGTTAGAATGAATTCTTTCTTTTCTAGGATTATAATCAAAGAAGATGATAAAAACATATTGGAAGCGATTTTTAAGGATGAACTATATATTGCTTTCCATAATGTCCAAAAGATAAAGGCATGGCTGAATGGGATAAAGGCATGGCTGAATGGGTGGCTAGAAGAAAAGGGTTTATGATATTTGAGAGGAAGATTTGATGAGAGTTATTGAAGAGGTGGGATCCTCTAGGAGTATTATTGTAGCTTTCAATGCGACAATTATAACCCTCGTCTTTAAGTTTGAAAATCCCTTAACTTTTGAAGAATATAGGTGTATCTAGAATATATAAGATTATAACAAAGATTAGTATTAGGAGGATAAATAGGTTGTTCTCTAAGACTATTTCTAGTGAAGAGTTTGAGTTCCTTGAAGAAGGGCAAATTCATGAGGCTATTGAGTTGCTCTAAAAGGACCTACAATCTATAAAAATAAGGAATTTCAAAACAATGGTGGTAAAAGTGGTTTTGTCCAAGGCTTATGACAAGGCAAGTTGGTTGTATGTGAGATTGATGTTAGTACATCTAAGTTGTAATGTTCTTTTTGTAAACATGATTATGAATTGCGTGATTTCAATTAATTTATTAATCTAATAATTGGTGCAATAATAATTTTCCTTTTATCCTAAAAGAGGGTCGAGGTAAGGATGCCCTTGATCTCCACTCCTGGTTTTTATTGTTATAGAAGGCTGAATAGAGCTCTCTTGTGAGCAAGAATATCAAGGGCCTTCAAAGGCTGTAATATTCTATTTTTGGATATGGTCAAAGTGGACAAAATCTGCCCATGGTATTTTCCGTGGTATTTGCCCATGGCATTAGCACATGGTATTTTCTTCCATTTTTAGAGGGAAAACAATAAAATAAAGAGTCTAGAGAGTGCAGAAAGCCTATAAAAAGGGATAGGAGCCTAACAATGTGATCATTCAGAGTTATTTATCTATTTTTCCTTTGTTGGGAACTTGGCAGACTATTTTTGGATATGGTCAAAGTGGACAAAATCTGCCCATGGTATTTTCCGTGGTATTTGCCCATGGCATTAGCACATGGTATTTTCTTCCATTTTTAGAGGGAAAACAATAAAATAAAGCCTCTAGAGAGTGCATCAAGCCTATAAAAAGGGATAAGAGCCTAACAGTGTGATCATTCAGAGTTATTTATCTATTTTTCCTTTGTTGGGAACTTGGCAGGCCCAGTTCTAGTTGATCCGAGAGATGAGAGTAATTTATCTGGTGGATCCATCCACAATCCACAATTAGGGACGGGAGTAATTTATCTTGTGGATCCATCCAAGATCCACAATTGTTCTTCAATGTATTGATTTCTCTTTGATGAATAGCCTTGCATGCCATTGACAAGGGTTTCTTATGTTAATGATTCTTGCATGTATTATTTGTAGTAATTAATTAAATAAAGTGGCTGCAGTTCTAGATTCCTTATGTGTTCTTGTTTTCATTGAAGGTTTAGGTTAATTAGAACACTAGTGTGTTAGATCGGTCAAATTTTTTAGGGTTTGGAATCTTATAATTTCTCATTCTTGTTGAAGACTTATGTTAATTAGAACATTATAGTGTGCTAGATCGGTAAAATTTTTTAGGGTTTAAGATCTTACAATGGTATCAAAGTTGTGCATCCTGCCAGCCTAAAAGTTTTATGCAGTGAACTTCAGTGGGATTTATTAACCGACATTTCCATATTCGGTAGTATTTAATATTACCTTAGTTGGTATCTTTTGAAAGTTTTCACTGCGAGTTCGAGGATAGGATCTTGATCTATAGTGAGGCAATTAAAAATAAAAAAACTTCATGGTTGCATTAGTTACAGGCCTATACTCAAAGTCGACCACGACATTCGACAATACCACAAATCTCTGCGTCAAGGCTGGTCACAACAAGAAACCAGAGACGGTGGTGATCACAGTCGAGTTGGGCTTCCGGTAACACTGGGGACCGATCCACTAACTTACAAATGCGAGGGTGCCATATAGACAACACACGAGGGATGCAAATTATTTGAGAGGGTCGCAAATAGTCAAGATATCAACCATTCTTCATCGACTCTCTCTGGATCATTCTATGTAGGGCAGTAAAAATAATTCATTGTTGAAGACGCTGTAAAAGGCCAAATTTTTGCAAGGTTGAGAAAAATAAGGCCAAGTTTCCCTCTTAGTGGCAGCTGTTTCTCACCATTTCAAAGGTACCAAAGGAAATTTGATTCTTCGGCGTCGATCAAAATTGCTGACTATTGGACCTGCTTCATTGTCCATCAGCTGCCAACAGTTTATGTGTCCTCTCTCACGTCATTAGGGCAATGCTACATTTGGACATAATTCTTGAGATCCATTTCTCTTTGCTGGCTAACCATCCATGAGGTCGTATTCGCATTTCAGAAAGAAACCAATATTGTTGAAGAATCAGCTACCAAAGACGTTGAAATTATCTTTTTCCCATATTGATAGATCAGACTATGTTTTCTGAAGGGATCCACAGCACATCTCTTTGAAGGAAAACACTTTCTTGGAGGACCGGTAGCACTTGTGAGAGGCTGAGATTTTCAAGGTTGGGGAATGAAATTTTTCATCTCCTTCAAGGGTCATCGTGGGCTGAGAAACCCCAGGTTCAACGTGGAGCAATTAAAGTGTTTGCTGGTGGTCACATCATAGTCAACCAGGCATGGAATCAAATAATTTGATTTGGTAATAATCCTTGGAATTTTCTATGTATTGATAAGGAGAAGGAATGTTAAGTATGATATCCAAGTAATAATGTCTATCATTTTACTTTTGGAAATGCTTCAAAAATCAACATAGTAATCTTCTTGGCTGCAACAATAATTATGTGGATTAAAAATGCCAACAACCTATAGACCAGAAGCAAGAAAAGAACAACATGCCTTTCTCTAGGAAGGTCCATGTTATCCTTCAGCAGTGAAATGTTATCCGAAAGGAAAATGTAAAAAGCAAGTCTCTTTGAGCTTGGATCCAAATTACAGGGTACAAAGTCAAAAGATGTCCTCCTACGGTTGGACACATTAAATATGACTTTGTGCCTAATCGAGTAATCAGATTAGAAAGGGTCAAGTTGGGCCTTGAAGCCATCCATGCTTGCTTTAATACAACCCAGGTTTTTGGAGTATTCTTGTGATAAGCTGAGGCTCATAGTTGCCAAATGTCTTAGCAAAATCTTAGCATTAACAACGTTGATATTGCCTTACAATGATGACATCATGAGAAGGATTTTTCGGGTGATGGTAGAGACCCTCCAAGGATTGAATGATATCACCCTTACCTTTTTTCAGAGGTGTAAAATTTGAGAATGCATGGCGAAATTCAAATTTGGTCTACTTATGGTAAATCTAGAGTGTGATGACTTAATTCCTCAGATGCTCCAATACTTCTACACCAGCATTACAACATTTCATCCAAACCATGTCAAAATAAACATGCAAAGCATCGTGCCCCTGATCTTAGGAGAAAATAAGATCATTTGCAAACAATTGAGATCCAAATTGTTGGCCATTTGGAGGAAGGAGTTAATTGTATTACCGATTGCCTATGAACTAGCTAAGGGGTTGGTCAAACATAACATCAAACTACTTAGAAATAATTTGACCAAAGAGGAACTAACAAGGATTTGTGGAGACAACAATAATGAACTAAGGAGGAAAGGCTTGTACTTTGTATGTAAGGGAGCTTGGGCACTTAACCACTCATGCTCAGATGTCATAATAGAAATAAAGTAGGAGGAGACTCTTTCGTACCATTCCAACGAGGATTCCTCTACTACAGTTGAGTCCATTGATATTGAGGAAAACACCCACAATGGATTCAAGCAGTCAAGTATAGGTGATGAGCCATAGTGTGATGTTATTCAAAGTGACACAGAGGATAAGCCAATAATGGTATTAGAAGTGCATGGAGAAAATGAAGAAACTCTTCATAATGGTGATGATGTGGCAGAATTTGGTACAACTGAGTCTGTAGATATTCAGGAAGACATCAATGAAGAGTATGCACAATCAAGTGTAGATAGTAGTCCACTAGTTCATCCATGTTCAACAACCCAAGAGGATGAACAACAGATTGTCCTCGTAAGTGGAGAAGGCTAGGGACAAGAAATTCAAGGAGGCATAAGTGAGAAGTCGATAGTAGTAAATCAACATGATGAACATGATTATGTGGTGCAGCATGACAAACATAGTATGCAGGATGAGCCATTTCCAAAGAGTTGGTGAAAGGATGAAATTAGAATTGTAATAGTTGGGGTGGAGAAAGATGCAAAAGAACTCAACAAGACACCAAAATTTCTAGTAGAGGAATTTTAGGAAGAGATCATGCATTTCAAGACAGATCTTATGATATTGAAGCAGACACTCTAGATAGTTTGGGACACTTTATTACAGGAGAATAGAAAAATTGAGGAGCTCATAGGGGTATGTGTTGAATCAACAACTAAGTTGTCTAGTGTCGAGGAACGACTCAAATCCATCACAAGGAAACAAGAGGAGTATAGTTGGCAGTTCCATAACAACCCTCTACAGGAGTACATAGATAAGGCTTTCAACACTACCAACTCACCTTTATACATTAAGGATAACAGGGAAGAGTTCTACAAATGGATCATGTTGGGTAATCGCGTGGAGTAGCATGAGTTGAGCATTAGGCAACATCAACATAGTAGACTTATTCCATATGCAGGAATTAATACATTAGATCCTTCCCACGGGATGGCTTGGCGAGAGATTATGAGTTGGAGCTCTATCAATGGGATGCTTTCTAAGTGGATACCCTTAGCCAAGGGCATATTGCAACTTGGGCCCTTAGGCACGAGCAATGATGGAGGGTTGAGATGGTATCATCACCCATAGATCCCAAGACTTAGGTGGCATTGGGATCCAGGAAAATCCATTAGGGGAAAGACTGACTGGAGGATTATTTGAGATCCAAGTGAATCTATTGAGAGAAGGATTGGCCAGAGGATTGTTTGGGATCCAGTTATTGAAGGATTCATTTATGATCATTTAGCATGGAGGCATGGAATACTACATTGGGAGCCTGGTATCAATATACAGATGATTTTGTTGTTTTTAAAAGTGGATTGCTTGAGGGCAAGAAATCTTTGGGTAGGAGGCTTTGTAATATTCCATTTTGGATATGATCAAAGTGGACAGAATCCACCCATGGTATTTTTTGTGGTATTTTCCCATGGCATTGGCCCAGGGTATTTACTTCCTTTTCGAGGGAAAACAATAAAATCAAGTCTCTAAAGAGTGCATCAAGCCTATAAAAAGGGATAGGAGCCTAAAAGTGTGATTATCCAGAGTTATTTATCTATTTTTCCTTTGTTGAGAACTTGGCAGTGCCAGTTCTAGTTGACCCCAGGGACAAAAACCCCGTGGGAGTAATTTATTTGGTGGATCCATCGAGGATCCATGATTGTTCTTCAATGTATTGATTTCTCTTTAATGGGAAACCTTGCATGCCATTGACAAGGGTTTCTTATGTTAACTATTCTGGCATGTATTATTTGTAGTAATTAATTAAATAAAGTGGTTGCAATTCTATATCCCTTATGTGTTCTTGTTATTGTTGAAGGGTTATGTTAATTAGAACCCTATAATGTGCTAGATAGGTCAATTTTTTTAGGTTTGGGACCTTACAAAGGCATCAAAGTAGGCATCCCCTTTTATATCTCTCATCTATTACTTGTAGATGGTATTCTGATTTTTTGTGATGGAATAAGGAGGGATGTTGCAAAGATCAAGAAAGTTGTAAACCTATATTACCTACTACATGTAAGGAATTACATATTGGAAAAGCTATTATTTATTTCTTAGGAATTCTTGAAGAAGATGATATATACTTCTTTTAGATATTTCCATTTCATCATGTTGATTTTAAGAGTGGTTTAAAAAGAATAGGATTTGTTTTAATATGAAATGATTAGTAGAAGAAATACCAACATTAGTTGATACCTGAGGTAGAAAAAAGGATCCTTGTTTTGTGTCATCATTAGTTTATCTTGAGGAGGTAGAATAGATCTGGTAAATTTTATGTTAGAGGTAATCCTAGTATTATTGGATATCTTTGTCTTGGATTCCAAAAGGTGTTCCAAAGAGGAATAGAAGGGTCAAATTTAGGTTTTTGTGGTTTGTATGTAAGGAGAAGAGGGGGCTTCCCCAATGAAATGGTAAATATTGGTTGTTCCAAAATATATGGGTGGTTGGGGCTTGAAAAACATTTTTCATTTCTCAAAATCTTTGGAAACTAAGAGTGTATGGAGGCTCATTCAAGATAAGGGATAATGGGCCCAAATTGGAATTCACAAGTATATTTTTATTAAAATAGTAGAAGAGTGGACTAAAATATATCTATGGAATGTACATAAAAATAGAGAAGACTATTTAATCATACGAAGAAATCCAATTTGTAGAAGAAATGAAGAAACAAATAAACATTTTGTAATATCTTGTGAATATTTTGTACAAGTCTGAAAGAAGGTGGAGGGCATTGCTGGAAGAAGGGATGAATGAAAAGGATCCACAATTGAAGAAGAGTTAAGAGCAAGGTGTGAAAATTTGAATGCAAATAGGTTTAAAACATTGCCATTGATTCTAACATGGGTATTTAGCTTGTAAGGGATATCAATATTTTTATGATAACTTTATTCCTCTGATACAATGCTACAAAGGGAATTAGTATTTTAAATACTTTTTATTGAATGGAGAGGACAATTGCTAGGAAAATTGTGGCATAGAATATTGATAATTCTAGTGCATGAGCATATTTCAATGGTGTTGATGAACCCTAGTATTGCCCCAAGGATGTTGCAACTCCCGAGGGCTTCTCAACATAAATTATCAACCCGGGGTTCATACAAACTTAGTGGTGACAGTGTTATATGCAAAGCATGTTAGGTTCTACTCATGTCATTCTCAGTCATGAGATCAAATCAGTTTGTTCAAAGACCACTCCTTCAACTAACTATAAAGAGAAAATTGCGTCATAATTGCAAGGAGATGAACATGATTTCTAGCTACAAAAATGAAAATTCTAATCTTTCAATGTAGATGCTAAATTGAAATTGCATAAAAAAAGGGAAAGTGCTAGTCTAGCTGCAAGAAGTCGACCATGCTATTCTATTTTCATTCTTAATCAAATTAACAACCTACTTTCATGAATAAATTATCTATTTGCGACTTTCTTGGATATAAGAAATTAAACTTTCAACACAAAAAATGCTAATTATAATTCTATTTGTTGTCCTATGGTTGCAGTGAGGAAAGGATGGGGTTGGAGTGGTCTTAGAATCTTCCCTATTCATGATATCAAGTCTTGTGAGACATTATTCAACTTCAATACTCAAGAATTAAAATCTGGAACAAATATGGCTGAAGAAAACGATGTTACAAGTCTGCTACAAGAGGCTTGTATTGCTACATGAGGCCCTAGTTTTCTATAGGAGGAGGGTCCAAGAGCTTTTTGAGGAAAAAATGGTGTCTTGAAGGTAGGAGAAGGTGGATGAAGGTAGAAGAAGGTAAAGGAAGGGTGTGGGAGTCCCTTGGACAATCCTAGTACCCATTGTAGGTCTATCTTGCACCAAAGTCTATGCCCACAATGTTCTCCATCTACCTTAGCAGAGTGGTCTCAGTGGCAAAGTTTGGAAGTAATGTGAGGTGTTTATAAGGAAGATAGAGTGTCCTAGGTGGATGAAGAAATGTGTGCCCACCCCTGTAGGTCAACATAATCCCTGTAGACCAATCAAACACATGCATCAAATGATCTCTATTGTAGCAAAGTAAATTAACATGGAAAATATGAGTTGAATTTTATTGAATTCTACTCTAACCTACAACACAACTTCTGATTGCCAAACCAATGCTAAAGTGAAGAAACTAAACATGCAGAAGGATTACAATACCACACTTAACAATTTCCAAGAAACCATAGATAAATATTTTTTAGGTTGTTATTGTAGATCTTCTAATTACTCTTCCCACAAGAGAGGTGATAAGAAAACCTACAACTACGAATTTTGTAATATAACACCTACTGAAACAAGAAAAGCATTGCAATAAATTGAGTAGGAACAAGAAAGAAATACAAGAGAAGGACTAAATCCTCTGGGTTGGGTCCAAACCCAAGGGTTTCAGGCCTCCAAAACTACTTCAGATGCATACCAATGGGGAACTTCCCATTAATAGAAAATAAGAGTCACATACATCATATGAAAGATTATAACAATATCAAGCACTAGGATCTCAGTAGCTACTCCTAAATGCAACAAAAAATTGAATCCTAATGAACCTTTTGGATATTTTATTATTACCAAAAGTAGCTGAAGGTATCTCCCTTGAAAAGAGGAGTGATTCCCTCCAAAATGTCGAGATTTGTGGATTTAGTTTCCCTTGGTATTCACATGAACTTGGAGTTCCTTGGCTACTAGTGAATTCGAGATGTTGGTGAAAATTCTTTGATATCAAGCTGAGTTGGAGAGTTAATGAGGTGGACAATTATCTTATATTCTCTCTGGTTGTCTCCATCAAGCCCCTACATAGTAAATATCTCCAAAAATGCTTCTTTTTCCTACATATTAATCACATTAGGCCATGCAATATGAAAAACACCCTTTAGTCTCCCTACTAAGCATATTATGGCTAAAAATACGAATCCATGGGAGAAAATAATAGTTTTGAGAGTTGGAGGATAGCACAATGAATGTCAAAATATACCTATCGATGGGACCCATCATTACCCCCATGCTGAAGGTGTTGCTCACCCTCTGATAAACTCAGTCATTGATATGAAGCTCATTCATAGTGTTGGTGGCCTCTCTGACATCCCAACACACGTCAGATGGTGTGCCTCCCTGTGGATAGAAGCCTCTATGTCTGTCCATTCATTTTCTTCTTCTACCTGGTTTCTTCTCTCTTGTAGGAACGACAGTAAAGGAGGAATGAATTTGAGTCCTATCCACTTGATCTTCATCCTTTTCATAATCATTTTATATAGTGGGGTTCTCTCCAAGGCATTCCTTAGTCTTTCTAGAGAGTGATATTAGTTGATTTGAAAATTGTGAGGTAGGGCATGCCATATTTTTTGGCAAGCCTTCAAACTTTCTATCCTCAACATCCTAAAGGTCTCCTTAAAATGTAGGATGGACTGTTCTTGGGCTACCATATATCTAGGTGCCAATTTAGGATTAGAGGAGATGAGGTTGTGGTTTCTAATGACAACCTTTGGGCTCACCAATTCTACTTTGATGTATAAGGGTTCATTTTCTTCCCTTGGCATCACCCTTTTTCACTTCTTAAACTCTTGTTTCCTCATGGGTCAACCAAGAGGCTAATGCCATTAGTTGCATGTCTCCCAATCTTGAGTTGGGGTCCCATAAATTCATGTTTGTGAGGATCATATTATGCATGTAAAACTCAATAGTTTGGCTTTGTCCTCCATACTTTCCTTTTTGCAAAATTCAATGAACTGTCTGTAGTCTTGAAAAGGTAACGATCCATACTATGATAGTTTATTTATCTGGAACTGAAGCCACTTCTCCTTGGGGAAAATTGCATAGGATTTGGATGGCTTCCTACATTGTATGGCTTCCATAGACAGACTTGTCATCATGGCAAGTTGTGTCTCTTTTTCTCGCAAATGCTCTCTTAGCCTTGTGTTTTTTTTCCTGTAGATGCTCCCTCATGATTGACTCCCTTAGTATCAAGTCATTTAATTCCTTTCCCATCTCATTGCCTTTCTCCTCCATGAGACCCACATCTTCTACCTTCTTCGATTTTTCAATTTGCATCCATCTATGTGTTCTACCTCTTTCCTTCTCCAACTCAAAGAAGAGTGGGATGACAAATTTCTCAAGTATAATCCTATGTCCCTCCACAAATTTGATGGAGGATGATAGGTTAGGTTGTGGATCAGGGTCTTGGAGCTCTTGGGATTCTTTTCCCTCTTCTTTTGGAGTGGATGAATCTTCCTATATCACCTCTTGTTACTCTTGTAGCAACCCTTGTTACTCTTGTAGCAACCCTTGTTCCTCCTGTAGCAACCCCTATTCCTCCTGTAGCAGCTCATTGTTGGTTGGATAAATTGATCTTGTTGACAAGACTGATCTTCCTAGTATCAGAAGATAGTTTAGCAACAAACAGGCAAACAAATCTATCTTTCTCTAGACATATGCGATTTATAAACAAATACTATAGAGGTGTTAAGACCCTACCTTAGATCCAACGCTTTTTGGTAGTAGCCATCCTTCAATCGTTCAGAAGAGTTACCCTTGAGAACCTGCAATCACAAGCAAGCAAACATTAAAAGAACCTGCACAACAAATATCATAAATCATGTATATTATGGTGATCAAGGAATCCATAAAATAAACCATGAATCAACAACATATTGAGAAAAACAAACTTAATTGTATTAACTTTGAAGTAGAAGAACCTTACAACCTTTTCAACCTTGATGTTGAACAAGATCTTCCTGGGGTCCGAAACAAGAATTTTCTTTACTTTGACAAGCCTTTCACTCTTCCAAATGAGGTCATAGAGGTATGTAATCTCTCCTCATAAAAACTCAACTAAGAAGACTAAGTTCCAACAGAATTTCACCTCAAAAATATTCAGCTTCTAACCTCCCAAGTAACCAGCCCAATGCTTCATTTTATAGTGCAGAGGAGGAGGTTATAGGTCCACCTATGAAGGGATAGAATCTTCCTTCAAAGGGATAAGCTCCTCACATCAAGGGGTTAGCTCCTTAAGGTATGGGATGCATGAACCTTAAGAGAGTGAACTTGCCACCTCAAGATTCCTTCCAAAAGCTTCTAGAAATGACTAAAAGTGACTTTTTAGAATATGCTCATGCCTTTTTAACTTTTACAGGGGTCCACACCCATAACATAGAGACAGAGCGGTCAGGTGCGCAGGAGACATGACCATCAGGTGCGGGACCGCAGGTAATGCAAAGAGAAAGTGCGGAACCAGAGTTTTAGAGACTTTTGAGGGCTTTCTCTTATTTTCAAGGCTTGATATGAGAAATTGAGGCTCAAGACTTGCAAAGGACGAAAGTATGAGTGATAATGGACTCACATAGATTGGAGAATGTCAATGTGACAATTTTGAGTGCAACAGATTTCCCCTTAAAGTGCGAAGTCTGTAATAGATGAAGATATAGTCTGTCATTTATGAAGAGTGAAGTACTTTATCATTTTGAGGATCATCTTGTGGACACCCCAGTCGGAAACTGTAAAAACATTCAATGCAAAATATATATATGTAGACATATCATCGCTGAGGTAGGCATTCCCATACTCAGATCAAAACTGACTAGAAAACTGACTAAATTGTTTTGATACAGGAATGATTTTGTAATACATCAAGAGTATAGACATATGTAGACACAGTATGGGCACAACCATCTGCTTATGAATAGTCCACTGTATAATGAATAACAAAATTCCTTGCAGCCTGGATGGTAGAAACTAGATCCAAGGTCTTGATTTCCGCTTCCTGAACTAGTACGATTCTATCCATGTGAATGAATGTGTCGAAGTCGAACATGGTAGAAACCACTTGATTACTAGTTAATGATGTTAACTGTTAACAAGTGTGAGAGAAACCATCAGTAATGTCAATGGCTCTCAAAGTACTTAGTACAATCCATGAGATGTGAATAAATGAGTCGGAGTCGAACATGTCATAGAATCCTTTGATCAAAGGTCAATGATGCAACCTATCGTCAAAGGTGAAAAATCTATCATTAGGGCATGCAGATTTCAAGGTAATGACGATTTCTAGATCAACTTCCTAGGTAATGAGTTGATGTCGATAGAAAGCGATTCGTCGTGGGCAAGCCCACAACATGAAATCATAGATCACGTTTTGAAGAAATATATCGGAAAGGACTGACTCAAGGATGGTCAAAATGGATGGCAAATATTTTGCAGATGAATGGTTTGTTTGAACTGATCTCTTGAACACATAACGACATTGTAGATGGTTTGGTGACAATTGACCCAAAGCTAATACCCAAAAACTGACTAAAGACTTTCAATATGGTTTGATTAATTGTTAGGCAAAGGATTTCCCAACCCAGGTGAACAAAATTGTCATGTTCAAGAGTGGTTAATGGCTTTTTACAAAAAAGAGAGTAACAAACAGGTTCATTTTTCTCTGTTTTCCCCCACCATTTCTGGCAAGTACCTCTTTATTTTTGACAAGCTTAAGGAGGATAACATTTGCTTGTTTATAAGCTCATCCTTCGGATGAGTCCAACTTAGTTTAAAATTCGAACCCTAAGAAGGAGTGGTTCGTTCCTGTTTAAAATTGAACAGGTCCTTTACTGTTAAGTTTTAACGAGTCCAGTATAGGAAAAACTCGGTGTTTTTCAATTTTATGGATTCAGAAGAAAAATTTAAGAAAACTCCATGGGGATACTTTTTTTTTAAATAATCCCTTAGGTTCGAAAAAGGATAAAATAATACAGGAGGGATGACATTTCCAATACTTTAACGAGTTGGAAAAGACAAGCGCTCGACAATCTTTTCATATTTAACGAGTCTGAAAAGGGTTTAAATAGGACTCTAGTCTTGTCATGGTGACGAGTCCAATGTCGTCAGTGTTTAACGAGTCCGACATAGGTAAAACTCGAAGTCTTTTTCATGTTTAGAGAATTTGAAAAAGACATGGAAAAGAAAACTCCAGGGGGGTCCTTTTTCATAAATTTGTGCCCCTCGAGCCTGAAAAAGTATAAAATAATACTCAAGAGAACTGCTTGACCATTACAATCAAGGAGTACTTTTCATAGTTAGTGGCTTCAATCTGAAAAAGTAAAAAAGTGATCGAAGACACACCGTTTCAAAACCAATATCGAACCTGAAACGACAAAAATCTGGTGATCTTTTCATGTTTATATGGTCAGAAAAGAGCTGAAAGTGGACCGCTTTTTAATTCTGTTTAACGAGTTAGAAAGGGAAAAACTCGGCAATCTTTTCATATTTTATGAGTCAGAAAAGAGCTTAAAGAAGACTCATCCTAGAGGAACGAGTGGTATAAAGTGTAGCAACTGGTTCCGGCAATGGTGGAACTGCTCAAAACATGTAATGATTAAGAGGCTGGCTAATAAAACCAGTCATCGTTGCGGTCCCTCAGGAAAGGAAAAACAACCAAGTGAAAGCATATGATCAGCCAAAGAGATGGTGGCGATGGAATGAAAACAACCAAGGCTCATCTAGCAGAATTTAGCAAATAAAAACGGCAATAACGAGATGTAAATCGGGTATGGGTTCATTTTTACACAAGCTTGAACCATAGAGAACTCTGCTTGGATTCAGTTTCATGTTTAAACAAGTTTGAAATGAAAAACTATGCTTGTTATAAGTTTGCATGCCCCCGGCATAATGACTCAAATTGAGGTACATGCCCCCCAAGCTTCATTGCATTCAACGAGGTGGATGGAATGAAAGTTAACTTTCGAGATCTTAGAAAGACTCAAAGACTCGATCTGGAAAGGGAGTTGTTTCATTTTTAAATGAGGTTGACACAGTAAAAGAACTATCCTCATAACCCTTGTTTTTTAAATGAGCTTGACACAAGACAAGGTACTATGCTCTATAGTCCTTGTTTCATTTTTTTAACGAGCTTGACACAAGACAAGGAACTATGCTCCATGATCCTTGTTTCATTTTTTTACAAGGTTGACACAGGAACAAAATATCCTCAATACATCCGGTTTTATTTTTTAATGAGTTTGAAACAGGAAAAAACTATCCTCAACATTGGTCAGGAATAAAAAAACGACTGTACAAACTGATATGCAATTTGAAAGGGACTCAAAGGCATCACACCATCAAATGAATCCGCCTCAGAATTGGAAGGTAAGATTCGAGGATCATCAAAAGAAACAGTATTTGATGAAATCATATGAATATTTGCAATAGAAGGCGATATGTTAGGGGCAGGGAAGGTAAAAGTTCCCAGTAAACCCGAATCTTTAATCAAACCTATGCCAACATCTTTGTAAGGGATAGTCGTTTTACCGATGTGCTGAACACTACTGTAGAGGCTGGGTTGGATGAGAAATAGGTCAACTGGTCTATTGTAACGATCTTTCCTTTATGAGGAAACTCGATAAGCTGAAAGACTGATGAAACAATAGCAGTCATAACATAAGACCAACTGCGACCCAGTAGAAGGTTGTAATCTAGAGGGGTATCAACCACTTCCACATCTAGATTTACGGTTTTGCCTTCGATCCCTATAGGTAAATCCTATAAAATACCAAAAGGATGGAACCCTCAACCATCAAAAGCCTTTAGAATTGTCGGAGATTGATTGAGTGTGGGAGAACCAAGCGATCTCCAACACTGGATCGACATAATACATGTAGAAGCTCCTTCATCAATCACAGTTCGAAAGAAAGGTTTGTTTTTTACTAACACTGGAATCTAGAAAGCCATTTGATGAGGGAGGCGGGGTGTACTATTCTCTAAATCGAAGATTATTAGGTTCGAATCCTGAATATTGACAGCTCCTATAGTAGACAATAATAATTTACATTGTGCTAGGCATGATTGCAGCACTTCCAAAGCTGACATTGCTGACGGGGAAATCGCTAAGTTTTCAACAATGTTATAATTCTAAGCAGCTCTCGCATGTGGATTGAAAGCTGATTTATGAAGTATACCTTTAGCAGGTGGTTTGATTACTAAGTCAGGGTTGGGTTTCTCGATCTGTAGTGGATCAGAACCAGGAGGAGTTGTAGTTGATGTGTTTGAATTAGAAGATTCTGCTTCTTTACCATCAATAGGATTTTTACTATCATAATCTTGCAATTGCGTCGCAATCTTGAAATGAGACATCATCATAATGGGTTCTTCTGAGGTATTCGAGGAAGAAGCAACCATCTTACCATCTTGAGTAGGAAAAGGATCCTTCAAGATAGCAGGCATTTTAGAACCTTTAATGAATTTTGAAAACTCTGCTCAATGTGGGCATTCTTTAGTAAAATGATCCTCATCGCAAATGAAACAAGGATAGCGAGGTTTTCGTTTTTCATCGGTAGATTCATTTTTATTCATTTTATCTTTTGAAATTTGATTGTTTTGGTTCTTCCCCTTCTCTTTACTACTAGGTTTGGTCGTAGATGAATCTATGACATGGATGTCGACAAAAACTTCAACAAAAGAATCTCCTTTCGGGGAATTAGGTAAAGTTATTGTAGGAGAAGAATTATTTGAAGATTTCTTCTTGCTTTTAGTACTAATTGAACCAATCATACGATCAACAGCATGGACCCTGAAGGAGTTGTAGTTGTTTGACCGTGTTTTGGAAGATCAGGGAATTTTTCATGTAAAGTACCTGACTGCGTATAGACGAGGTCAAGGTACTGAGCCTGAGCAATGACTTGCTCTTCAGTAACAACTCTTGCCTTAGCTACATCTTCAGTGATTTCAGGTAACAATCATTTAACAAACCATTCCGCTAAAATTTGATTCAGAATGAAAACTTTCACTAAACGCCTTTTATGTCACCATTCATGAATATGATCAGAAATATATGTGGACGTGGATTGTTTCAGTGAAGTTAACAGTTCCGTGCCATTGTTGTATGTGATAGGCAATTGAAAATGAGTTAAGAAAGAAGTGGCTAACTGATTGAAATTATAAAAAGAGCCTCGTGGTAACTCAATGTACCATTTGGCAGCAAGACCAATAAGAGTTCTTTGAAAAAGACACTATTGGATTGAATCATCAATGATTGAATTAGATGCACACCAGAGGTGATAAGTCATAGCGTGATTTGATGGATCCTCTCCTGACTTACCCTCGAATTTCGAGATATCACTAGGAAACTTATTAGGCATTAGCAACTAATACGGAAGATAGTAAATCAGATCATTCGTAAGGCGCAACAAATCAGGTAAATCCAAAGTTACAATAAAGGGTAATTGATGGTTAGGGTCGTGAAAACCTTGAGTAACAAGACCAGCTCCAGGAGGAGGATATCCAGGATAACCTGGAATTCGATTTGCATTAGGAATGTTATAACCTCCTAGAAAACTAGGATTAACTAAACCAAACTGAGGTTGTTGAGGCTGTTGATAAGTATAGCTAGGATACGATTGATTATGATAAATTGGGTTTTGTACAGTAGGACCAAATTGATATTGTCCTTGGTACGGTTGATAAGTGAATTGCGGTTGACTTGTAGCAATCGTACTTGGACGCTTGTATTGCAAGCATCTAAACTGAAGTATGAACTGTAGGTCCTGACTGTGGCACAGAGACTTGAGGAGTCTGCACTAATGTAGGGATAGTAGAAACTAGAGCTACAGATACTCCAAAAATAGGTGTGGTAGGTTGAACAGAAGTTGTAGCAGCAGTTCAAGGCAGAGTCTAAGGTGAGCTAGGCCCAGGCTGCTGAACTAAACCAGGTGCAGAGGTTTGAATAATAGGTTGGAAAAGTTGCTAGGTTGGACCAGAGACCAAAGGTTTTCCAGGTTGATTAGATAATTTCACATTAAGTTGCATAGTTTGTTGAGTTAGAGATGGATCCCACACGATATTCATTCCAGGGTATGGACTCATAACAGGTTGTACATATGGAGGACCATAACCTGGTTGAAGGTAGGGTTGAAAATTAAGTGGTACATTTCGAGTTCCTTGTAAAAATGGTTGACCAGAAGGTGGTTGGAAACCTTGAGTCGGGTACTGACATTGAAGTTGATAACCCTGAGGCACATATTGAGTCTGGGGTTGAAAAGCATCCTGAGGAGTATACTAAGTCTGTGGTTGACCTTGGGGTATGTATTGTCCTTGACATTGCCCCCCATGCAGTAACTGACTACCTTGGGGTTGCCCCCCAGGTGGTAACTAACTACCTTGAGGTTGCCCCCTAGGAGGTAACTGACTATCTTGAGGTTGCCCCCCAGGCGGAAACTGACTACCTTGAGGTTGAGGATTTGGAATACTACCAAACATCATAAGAATTTTCTCTACGTTCAACATTTTAATTCCAATACTACCAGGTGATAACTGATGTTCAGTTAGTCGAGGAGTTGCCCTTGAAAAAGTACCTGAGAGTGACTAGTACCCCAAAGGAACAGAATGACTGCCGTATAAAAATGTTTCCGGTGATTGGGAAAACATAGATGACCATTGTGAAATGATCGATGAAGGATAATAACCTCTTGGTGTAGGATGAAAATAATCACATGCAAACAAAGAAAATTTCAATAAAACCACCTAAAGTCTCTAAAGAAACAAACAACTAAATTACATGCCTAAAAAATCTAAGAGTTCAAACCACACACAAAAAATGACTTTCCATACTAAAAACACTAGTTGGTTATGAAATCCAACGTCGTAGAAGTTTAATACAGAAAGGGTGGTTGGAACAGTTACCCCGACAACCTGCTTAATGAAACAGACTGGCACAAGTTTCTTCACAAAACCATCTCAAGTGAAGAGAACCCTCCAAAGAGTCCAAGTGAGTCTAGTCGACGTCTACTCCAGGTACAGTGAGACCCACCCTTCACCATCACCTTAAGAAATAATCTTAAGTTTATGGACACTAAGGTTACCAACATCAACAAATATAGCTGGGGGAACAGTCTACGATCCGATATACGTCCAAGGGTAGAGTAACGAAGCTCAATCCCCTTGAAGGCTCCTCGACATGGTCAATCTGATGTTTACCAACAAGTGACCCCAGGCTCCTCAAAAATGGTTAATCCAAGGTTTACTGTTTATAATACGCGCAAACCTTCTATCTTTCCCAATGAAACAAACTTGATTGTCTCAAAGGTTCGGACATGATCTCGTGATTGACTCCTTTAAGAGAAGCTTCCCAAAATGTATCAATTACAATTGGATTTATTCCTACCGCAAGATGTAGCTACTTGTCTGTTTTAATTATCTTAGAGAGTTAATTACTCCCTACTCCAAGATACTAGCCTAAGCTATACTGGTGATAAGGGCCCTAGAAATAGAAAAGATTACTAGATCAATTTTAATTAAGCGTTGCTTTTATGGGTTGTTCTTTAAGTCAATAGGTATGGAAATGAAACTTTGATGGTGTTAAGACTCGACTCCAAAAACACTAAAAAGATGCACCTAAAATGATAAGAAATTCATTTTTATTTCAATGAAATTTTAGCTAAAAGAAAGAGTTCGAGAATACAATTCTTTAAGAAACAATTCTTTCTTTCAACATGGAAATAAAAAGAAAATCTTTTTGTCTTTTTCAATAAGAACTCAAAATGAGACTACTAATTAATGCTCACAAAAAATCCCTTTCTCTTTTCAAAACTAGAAAGTACAAAAAACAATTTGCTTCAAAAGAGATTTACAAGTTCTAGAAAACACTCAAAACTATAAAAACTAATCTTGAAATCTACAAAATTTTAAAAACCTAAATTGAATAAACAACTTCAATTATTTTTTAGGACGTTTTACTTAGTTGTTCAGTAAACTAAGGATTCATTTTTTCAGAATAACAAATCAACCAAAAGCATCCAGATATGTTTTCTTTTTTAAAAATGAAATTCAAAACTTATAACAAAGCTTGCTCAAAGATTTACAAAGAGAAAACTAAATCTATTTATCACAAAGGACAGATTTCACAACCAAGTCAGACTCATCAAGAGGACAAAAAGACACTAGGGTGATCTAAGGTTTGTCAAGCTTCTGATCTTTGAGTCACTATAGAGACCAAGTGAAAACCATTCCAGGCATCAAAACTTCTAGAGAATCATCTAAAACAAAAATACTAATGGAACTCGCTCAAAAGAGATTTTTGACAGGAAAAATGCAGATCTGGGTAGACACTAAAAACCCTAAATGAAACCTAAAGTTAACTGGAAGAAAATATTTTAGGTTTTTCAAAAAAAATTTACAAGATCCATAGGCTTCCAGAAGAACCAGATGCGGTCTCGCTCTATTCACTAAAGGAAAAGTGCGGATAAGCTCGCACTATTTGTAAAGAGAAAGTGCGGTCCCTTGAAAACTTCGAAAAATAAAAAACAGAAAACAATCCAGATTCTAAAACCTACCCAAGCTAGCGTACATAAATTGAAAACCAGAAATGAAAACAAGTTTCTCAAGTCAAAGACAAAGGAAAACCAAAAACCAAATTCAGTTCACCAGCGTAGTCACCAATTTGTTGGCCGGATAAATCAATCTTGTGGACAAGACCGATCTTTGTAGTATCAAAATATAGTCTAGCAACAAATAGACAAAAAAATCTATCTTTCTCTAGAAATATGTGATTTATAAACAAATACTATAGAGGTGTTAAGACCCTACCTTAGATCCAACACTTGTTCGTAGTAGCCATCCTTCAATCATTCGAAAGAGTTATCCTTGAGAACCTGCAATCACAAACAAGAAAACAATAAATAGCACCTGCACAACAAATATCATAAATCATGTCTATTATGGTGATCAAGGAATCCATAAAATAAACCATGAATCAACAGCTTATTGAGAAAAACAAACTTATTTGTATTAACTTTGAAGTAGAATAACCTTACAACCTTTTCAGCCTTGATGTTGAACAAGCTCTTCCTAGGGTCCGAAACAAGAATTTCCTTTACTTTGACAAGCCTTTCACTCTTCCAAATGAGATCATAGAGGTATGTAATCTCTCCTCATAAAAACTCAACTAAGAAGACTAAGTTCCAATAACATTTCATCTCAAAAATATTCAGCTTCTAACCTCCCAAGTAACCATCCCAATGGTTCATTTTATAGTGCAGAGGAGGAGGTTATAGGTCCACCTATGAAGGGATAGAATCCTCCTTCAAAGGGATAAGATCCTCACATTAAGGGGTTAGCTCCTTAAGGTATGGGATGCATGAACCTTAAGAGAGCGAACTTTTCACCTCAAGATTCCTTCCAAAAGCTTCTAGAAATGACTGAAAGTGAGTTTTTAGAATATACTTATGCCTTTTTAACTTTTATAGGGGTCCACACCCATAACATAGAGACAGAGTGGTCAGGTGCGCAGGAGACATGACCATTAGGTGCAGGACCGCAGGTAATGCAAAGAGAAAGTGCGAAACCAGAGTTTTAGAGACTTTTGAGGGCTTTATCTTATTTTCAAGGCTTTATATGAGGAATTGAGGCTCAAGACTTGCAAAGGAGGAAAGTATGAGTGATAATGGACTCACACAGATTACAGAATGTCAAGGTGATAATTTTGAGTGCAACACTCATGTTTTTCCTATAGCTCTTATGTTTCTTCTTGTAACAGGGAAACTTGTTTCTTGAGACTTTAAACGTGACTTCTCTAGTGGTGGGTCTCCCCATGGTTAGCACACATTTCTTTGTCTTGGCCTTAGGAGAGGTAGCTTCCTCAATCTTTCCCTCACTAGGTCCCACTTCTTCCTTTTTGCTTGTTGGTTCCTCAATGTTGATAGGGATCTTTGAAGGAGGTTGAAGCTTCCCTTTCCTTATCTTGGTGCTCTTCCTTGTTTTAAAATACAAGGGGCCTTGCCTTGGATGCTTTATTTTGGGCTTGACAGGTGTACCAAGTGTAGCCAATGTGGTAGCTACTTCTTACTCTATGTTTCTCAGTGAGAGGCTTATCCGTTGTCCTTGTCTTTCTGTCTCTTAATTTTTTGTGGTCTCTTCAAGGTTCTATCACTCTTTTCTTTGATCCTCTTCCTTTATTTTGTCGACTTCTTCTCCCTCCTTTCCTTCCCTACCCCCAATACTAGAGGTTGGTGTTCCTTCTTGTTGTGTGGAGGTAATGACTTATGTTTCAATGAAAATTTCCCTATCCATGTCTATAAATTTAGTCCATAAAATATGGTTCTTAAGTGGCTTAGAGAATTCATAACAATCAACTTAATGAGGCCATGGTGGGCAATGTTCTAGTGTTTCCCTTCCCTCCCTTTTCTGGCTCATTTGAATGTAGATTGCAAGAGGAAATGTGGAACATTAAGTCTTTGTGGAATGGGTAATTCTACTTTGAACCTTAGCTAATGGAGAAACCTAAAATGATAGGCATACACAATGCTCAACCTCCCCTCGCAAGATATGTATTTGAGGATGTGATAGGCCACTTCATCATAGGGGTATGGTAAGATTTCTCTCCTCTCTCCATTTTTATCTTCTACATGATTTTCTCTATGAATGAAGAATTTCTTCCTGGTTATAACACTTACTGATTTATCTTCCTTGCTCCATGGAAATCCTAAGGGTAGGGTAGTCACTTTTATTATGAGTTCAACATTTAAAGAGATGAAAATTCCTCTAACAACAATAGTGGAACTATTTTCTCACTGAGAATTTAGTGCCATGGAAAACTCTTGAGTGATATCATCATCATACCCCTTCAATTGTTCAAAGAAGCCCATCCATTGATTTATTAGAAAAATGTCTATCACAGGAGGATGCTAATGGATTATTCTTGTGTCTGTGGGTTCTCTCTTGTTGAAACCTCCCCCGATTTCTCCTACTGCTCCTTCTTGGGGTTATTATGGGTGAATTTCAATTTTGGCCTTACATCAGTCTCAGGTGCAAAGATAATATCAATTTTTTTTTTTTCTTAGAGGAGAAGAAGGATGATATGTTTCTATAAAAAACAAAAAGCTTTATCTATCCCTATGTTACCTTCTTCTTCCAAAAATTTTAGAGGAAACTCTTGCTCAATTATTTTCTACAAGATACCTAATTCAATCATAACTTTTCATGCAGATGTATAGGAATTATAGAGGAAGGAGGCCATTTACTGATTTTAGAATGATTTTCTTGTGCGCATGAGGGTTTGAGGACAATCTGTGGTTGCTTTGGCTCCTTTATTCCCTTTTAATTCCCCCTATATAGCTTCCTTTTTGTGCTCATGTAGTAGTTCAGATCCTCCTGGAGTAGTCCAAACCCTCCTGTAGAATTGCAGACCCTCCTGTAGCACCTACAAACACTGTCTATAGTAGCTCAGTGGCACCCTAGGAAGTCTCTAGTAACATCTAGCTCGTCCTTCTCTAATTGTTTTCTATAAATGAGTGATTATGTGAGTGGAGTTGAGCCTTGTACATTTTATTCCTTTTATGGTAAAGGATCAGAGCGTTGTGGTGACTTCACATTTGCACGAGTTTGTTTTTTTGAATCCTTTTCCCCACTCCTTGTAATCATCACCCCACTCGTCATAGTCATCATCCCACTCCTCGTATTCATCACCCTGTTTGACTTGAATTTTCCATGCTACATGGTGGCTGAATAAACTATAGTTAACTGATCGAAGGTAGCGAAGTTGACTGGCCACCTCCAGCCCATAAAAAAATTCATTCTTGATCATTAAACACATTTTTAATTATATGCATAGGGAAGAGGTGAGGAGTGTCATACCTAAGCCTACTTGATATCAAATTGTTGGAGATGTTTGCATGTTTCTATTGGACTTCATATTGTTATTAATTTGAAGGTGTTGATTTCCTTTGTTTGCTTCTTCGCAGGGCTTCATAAATTGTTGTTTTTTTATTGATAAAATCCCCTTTTTGTGTGTAGGCCTCTTTCTCGTGTTCATTCCGCTACTATTTTGATGGATAGAGAACCTGTCAACTGATCTCTAGGGATGGTGTGTACCTTCTCATCCTTAGTAATGTCTTCATGATGCCTAAGGGTTGTTGTATCTTCTATTCTGGGGGTGAGAAGAGAATGGTTGAGAATTTTGTTGTCATTGTTCAAGATGCTATAGGAAGAATCCCCTTCATGTAGTATTCACTTCATCCCTCCTCAAGACCTCATATTGCATTCAAGAATTTAGAAAAAAACATAGGTGGTATGGGGACAAGATTAGAATCACCAGTGGGTGGTGTATGCAATGAAAAAGTTGAAGACAAAGTGTTTTTGTTTTTTTTTGTTTTTTGTCCTTTTTTTGTTTTTTTGTTTTTTTGTATGGGAGAGTGGAATTTTGAGGATAAATTTTTACCAAATGGAGTGGATGAGTGATGGAGTAATTTTGGTGGACATCTGGTTAGAAAATCATATATACAGAGAAATGGAACATATAAAATATTTCAGAAAAATCACAAAAAATGCATAAAACAAGAGAGACAGATATACGTGGTTCACCCAATTTGGGTTACGTCCATGGAAAAAAAAACAGTCCTTCCTTTATATTATCCAAAAAAATGAAAAGATACAATCTACAACAAATCCATTATAATTTCCTCTTCGCTCTCACAAGATCTCCTCTCTCTTTCTCGCTCAGAATAGTAATACCCAACCACAATAAAATTCTCTCATATAATTCGAGGGTTTCCTTCTAGGGAAAAAAAATTAAATTAAACATAACTTCTACCATTAGATCATCTTCCTAATAAATGGCATAGATTGACTATGAAATTACAATATTTTACAAGGCAATTTTACATCTATTTTTAGCTTCGGGGGTGGTTCCCCCAAATCCCCGCCAGTGGGGGCTCATAAAATCATTTTCGCCCCCCTCTGAACCCTCTTGATGGTGGTTAAATGGGTGACATTATTACCCTGTTAGGAAATGGGGTCCAACGCGATGATACCTCTGAATAAAGAAGATAATAAGGCTCCGCACCTAACACCTCTGCCAACATTTTGTAAGGAAAACATGACCTTTTGGCCCCTTTCTCTAATCAGCTCTACCTCCTGCAGCAATTCAGGTTGCTCCTATAGAAAAACAAGGCCTCCTATAGCAACTCAGGACAATCTTGTAGCACTTAAACAAGGAGGCAAAACATGGTCCAATTACTGGCTAAATGATGAAAAGAGGTAGGGAGGTGAATGAAGAGGGGGGGGGGGAATGCAAATGAATAGATGGAAGGAATGGAAAAAAGAATATGTGGAACCTAATTTGTAGCCACTATTCTTCTAGCTATCTAGAGTACTGCAAAAGAGAGATGTTAGCTAGATTGGTGTAAGGAATCCTTCCTTGTCTTATTTCTTTTCTCTCTCTTTTTTTTCTTTTTTTTTTTTCTTTTGAGACATGAAAACTACCTCTGTAAAGGTTTTCAACTTGCATGTCTGCCCTAGGCACCTCAAAGGAGGTTTTCACCTAGGGATCTTTTATTTATTTATTTTGTTTTTTCTTTTTTGCTCTCGGGTTGCCTCAGAGAGGTTTGAAACCCTATAGTTGGCTTTAGATGCCTCATAGTGGTTTTCATCTAGGCCCTTTGTTTTTTATCTTCTTTTTCTTATTTTTTTAGAAGTTGTGTGGATTATGGAGGTGAGCCTCCTAATCACATTCAATTTTCTGCTGATTGAAATAACAAACTCTTCTTTGGACATACGTATTTTGTATAAATTCAACCTATAATCATTGAAAAGTAAGGGGATCCCTTCATCATCAATTGTTCTGATCTGGACAGACCCATTCTCATGAAATCTCTCTAATAGATAGGGACCCAACCATTGTGTCATTAAATTCCCCTTGAAATCCTTGAATCTAGAATCATATAGTAGAGCCAAGCCCCCTTCTTGAAAAGTCTTCTCTTTAATGCGTTTGTCCTGCTAAATCTTACTTTGTAGCTGAATTACCTCAGTGCGCAGAAGAGCTTCCATCCTAAGTTCATCTAAACAGTTGAGTTGGAACAACCTCTCTTGTTGTGTTGTAGTGAGGTCCAAGTCTAATTGAGCTGCTATCCTTAAGGTGTTGTATTCAATTTCATTGGACAATAGGTCCTTCTTCCCATATACTATTTTGAATGGAGTAAATCCAATAGTGGTCTTCCAAGTGATGTTGTAAGCCCAAGTGGTTTCTATAAGCCTGTCTACCCAATATTTTTTTCTATTGCTAACAACCTTGGTTAGAATGTCCTCCAATGCTCTATTTGTGACCTCCAATATCCCATTTTACTAAGGGTGATAGGCAATGGATGTCCTATGCTTGATATGATGCTGCCTCATGAGATCATCTATTAGTTTTGATGTGAATTTTGCTCCTTGACCAGTGACTAATACTCTTAGAAACCAAAACTTGTAGAATATTTTCTCCCTCGGAAACTCAACCATATTTTTCTTAGTTGCTTCCTAAACTACCTTTGTCTCATACTATTTAGTTAGGTAATCATTGAACACAATGATATACTTCTTCTATTCCGATGGGGTATCATGTCCAATGAAATCCACGCCCCACTTATCAAATGGCTCCAGATTCACTTGAGGTTGTAAGTTAATTTCATCCTTAGGTGTGGGCTTACCCATCCTTTGTCACTAATCACACCTAGTGGTGTACCTCCTTGCATATTGATGTAAAGTGGGCAAGTAGTAACCTATTTGTAGAACTTTGAAGGCCGACTTCTTAGTAGCAAAGTGGCCCCCACAACATCCATCATGACATGATGAGAGGATGTCAAAGACCTCCTCTTCCCTCACACATATCCTCAGGATCTGATCTAGCCCCAATATGAAAAGATTTCCCCCAATCCAAGTGATTGGGGCACTTTTCCTAACAATCTTTCTTTTCTCATTGGAGGATAAATTAGGAGGGAACCTCCCAGCAACCAAGTAGTTGGAAATATTAGAAAACCAAGGAGAAAGCACCAATATGGAAAAGAGGTGCTCATCTAGGAGTTGATCATCCATCATCTATTCCTTTTCTGCAGGCAAGGTTAGTCTTGACAATAAATCTATAACCACATTCTCTTTCCCTGGTTTGTCAATAATAGTCAAATCAAATTGGCGCAATAATAACAACCATCTAATTATCTTAGCATTGACATCAGGTTTATTCATTAAATACTTAATGGTTGCATGATGAGTGTGAACAAAAGTTTGATAACCAGTGATATAATTCCTAAAATTTTTCAAAGAATGTACCGCAACCAAGAGTTCCTTTTCAGTGACAATGTAATTTCACTCAACTTTAGAAAGGTTCTTATAGATGAAATAGATAACATATGGAAGTTTGTCTTCCACTTGTCATAAGGATTATCATACAACTTTATCTGAGGAATCTATGTGTATGTGGAAAGGTAATGCCAAATTGGGACCTCTAAGGATGGGTGCAATGGTCAGCTTGTCTTTTAATACTTCTAAGAACTCTTGACAATTGTATGTCCAACAAAACTTTGAATCTTTAGCTAATAGTCCAAACAAGGGTGAAACTAGTTTACTAAAATCTTTAATGAACCTTCTATAATACCCAACTAATCAAAGAAAACTCTTGATTTTTTTTTTTTTTGGGACAGGGACTCTTTTGATGATGGAAATTTTATTTGGGTTGACCTATATACCTTCCTTGGATATAGAATGGCCAAGGACAATCCCTGCATTCATAAAAAAATCACATTTCTTAGGACTCAATGAAAGATTCATTTCAATGCATTTCTTTAAGACTTTGCACAAACTAGAAAGAGCTTCTTGGAAGTCACACCCATAAGGAGTGAAATCATCCATGTATATCTTGAAAATGTCATGAAGAAGTTCAATAAAGATACTTAGAACTACCTTCTAGAAAGTGGCAGGGGAATTGCACAGACCGAATGGAAGGACTCTATAGGAAAAGGTACCCCAAGGACATGTGAATGTGGTGTTATCTTGGTCTTCAGGGTTGATTTGTATTTGGTTGTATGCACTAAATCCATCTAGGAAGGAGAAGACTTTATTTCTTGCAACTCCATCTAGGACATGGTCAATGAAGGCTCTCTTTATGACCTCTACATGCCCATTGTGCTAAGGGTGATAGGCAATGGATGTCCTACGCTTGATGTGGTGCCGCCTCATGAGATCTTCTATCAGTTTTCATGTGAATTTTTCTCCTTGGAAAGTGACTAATTCTCTTGGGAAACCAAACTTGTAGAATATTTTCTCCCTCAGAAGCTCAACCATATTTTTCTTAGTTACTTCCTTAATTGCCTTTGTCTCATCCCTTTTAGTTAGGTAATCAGTGCACACAGTGATATACTTCTTCTATTCTGATGGGGGATCAATATGTCTAATGAAATCCATGCCCCACTTATCAAATGGATCCATATTCACCTGAGGTTGTAAGGGAATTTCATCCTTAGGTGTGGGCTTACCCATCCTTTGGCACTGATCACACCTGGTGGTGCACCTCCTTGCATCTTGATGTAAGGTGGGCCAATAGTAACCTAGTTATAGATTGTCCTCTTAGTAGAAAAGTGACCCCCACAAGGTCCATCGTGACATGCTAAGAGGATTTCAAAGACCTCCTATTCCCTCACACATCTCCTCAGGATTTGATCTGGCCCCAATATGAAAAGATTTCCCCCAATCCAAGTGAATGGGGTATTTTTCCTAACAATCTTACTTTTCTCACTGGAGGATAAACTAGGAGGGAACCTCCCAATAATTAAGTAGTTGGCTATAACAAAAAACCAAGGAGAAAGAACCAAGATGGAAAATAGATGCTCCTCTAGGACTTGATCATCCACCATCTCTTCCTTTTCTGTAGGCAAGGTTAGTCTTGATAAGAAATTTGCAAGAATATTCTTTTTCCTTGGTTTTTCAATAATAGTAAAATCAAATTGCTACAATAATAACAACTATATAATTATCATAGCATTGACATTAGGTTTATTCATTAAATACTTAATGGTTGCATGATCAGTGTGAACAAAAGTTTGATAACCAGTGATATAATGCCTAGAATTGTTCAAAGAATGTACCATAGCTAAGAGTTCCTTTTCAATTATAGTATAATTTAACTCAACTTTAGAAAGGTTCTTACTGATGAAATAGATAGCATAATGAAGTTTATCTTCCACTTGTCCTAAGTATTCTCCAACAACTTTATTTGTAGAATCTATGTGTATGTGGAAAGGGAATGCCCAATTGGGACCTCTAAGGATGGGTGCAGTGGTCAATCTATCTTTTAATACTTTGAAGGCTTCTTGACAATTGTATGTCCAACAAAATTCTGAATCTTTAGCCAATAGTCCAAACAAGGGTGAAGCTAGTTTACTAAAATCTTTAATGAACCTTCTATAATACCCAACCAATCCAATAAAACTCCTGACATATTTTTGTTTTTGATGGATAGGGAATCTTTTGTTGATGACAATTTTTTTTGGGTCGACTTGTATCCCTTCCTTGGTTATAGAATGGGCAAGGACAGTCCCTGCATTGATAAAAAAATCACATTTCTTAGGACTCAATGAAAGATTCATTTAAATGAATTTATTTAAGACTTTGCACAAATTAGAAAGAGATTCCTGGAAGCCACACACATAAGGAGTCAAATCATCCATGTATATCGTGACAGTGTCATGGAGAAGTTCAACAAAGATACTTAGAAATTTCCTCTAGAAAGCAGCAGGGGGATTGCATAAACTGAATGGAAGGACTCTATAGGTGAAGGTACCCCAAGGACATGTGAATGTGGTGTTATCTTGGTCTTTTGGTCTGATATGTTTTTGGTTGTATGATTTTGATTAAATAGGAATGCAACAAATTACAGATATAACCATAAATATAGAGATGTAGCAGAAATAATACTTCATTTCATTAATGTAAAATACTGAAATATGCCTAGTAATAGAAATGGAAATAAACTAGCTCGTGTGATGGTAGCCTATCCCTGAGAATATATGTGGCAGCTACATGCCTCTGAACTACCTTACAATGAGACTCAAGGGCCTTTTTATTATTTAACAATCAGAGCAAACCCTAAACAACCAAAACCCTAACCCAAGGAGATGTAACACCAAGAGTTTATGGGCCCAGTTGGGGCTAGTTGGACAGCCAACTTCCCGAGGTCGTGACTTGGTCATATTATCTCCATTTGATGTGCATGATACCCCGTTGGAAAGATCTATTTGAGGATTACGACAAAAAATACAATTTTATTAGAAAATCACTGGTGGTAGATTGCCAAAAAATGTCGTTTAGGGCCTCCAAAGGGCTCCAAAAGTTTAGGACTCGGAAAACTGCTAAAAATAGTAAACTGTGTTATAATTAAGGAAACTAAAAATTGAAAGAAACAATGGTGGGGGTCGAAGTGGAATTGGCAGGTGGCCACCAATATCCACATGGATGATTCCTCCCCCCTTAGGAAGCATTGGTCCCCATTGCGTTGAGTTCCTCCATGAGATGAGGAAACTTCTACTAAACTTGGTCCCTAGTGAGCCACTTGCCCTGGTGAAGGAGTTGGCTTGCTTTGACAACTCGATAAAGTTGGATCTTCTACTGGCGAGTGTTCTTTATCTGCATGTCCATGATCTAATCAGTCGCAACTTGTTCCATGCAATCTAGATTTAACTTTGTTGGTGTGAGCTGTTCTGCAATGTTGGATGTGTCTAGTAATGGTGGAAAGTATGGCTGAAGGAGGTCCACATTGAACACTGGGTGCAGGCTAGGGAATGGGGGAATGCTGAGCTCAAATGCATTATCTCCCACAACCTTGGTAATGGTGTAAGGACCATATCAGACTGGTTTGAGTTTCTGATAGGCTCCGGTAAGGCATTCCTTTTACAAATGCAACCAGACTTTGTCGCCCACTTGAAACTCGTGTGGCACCCGATGTTGATCATGTCGTTGCTTGTACTTGGCATTTGATTTCTCCAGAATGTCATGGACCTGCTGGTAGATATGTTGAATGTGCTCAATGAAGTTGTTTTCCCTATCAGTTTTGGACTGGACATGAGTTGAATGTGCCTGAGTAGTTGCAAATGGCATGGCCACATCAATGGGACATAGTGGCTAGAATCCCAAGCCCACCTAAAACGGGTTGTGTCTAGTCGAGCTATGGAGAGCCTAGTTATAGCTATGTTGAACATAGGGAGGCTCTCATCCCATGTGTGTGGATCCTTTGATTTTCGCATGCATAGAATTTGTACGATCATCCTATTGACAACCTCTGTCTGGCCATTAGTTTGGGGATGAAAGGCTATGGACTTAGTGAGATTGGTGTCCAGCATCGACCAGAGACTTGACCAAAATGTACTACAGAACATGTTGTTTCGATTTGAGATGATAAACTATGGGATCCCAAATTGTAACCACACTCGTTCAAATAAGAGTTTAGCAGTGGCTTCTGTTGTGATATTCTTCTTATGGGTCGCCATAATGGCCATCTTCGACAACCTGTTGACGACCACAAAAACACAGTAGTTTCCATGCTTAGTAGAAGGAAGGCCCGACATGTGATCCATGGATATGGATTCCCTTGCATCTGTATAAACTACAGGGGCCAGTGGTCTATGTGGATGACCATTTCCTTCCCCAAAATGTAATGCTTGCAGTGTCGGAAGGCCCACACAATGGAATACATCTCTTTCTCATAAGTGGGAAACTTTTGGACTGTGTTTGAAAGTGTCTCACTATGATATGCCCTTGGATGCCCATGTTGAGTAAGGACTACCCCAATAACATAGTCAGAGGCATCTGTCTCAATCTCAAATGGTTGTTGCAAGTCTAGTAATGCGAGCACTGGTTCCAAGCAAAGGTGATGTTTCAACTCTTTGAATTCCTTTTGTTGAGATTCATACCAAAAGAATTTTTCTTTTTCTCCTCCCTTGGTGACTTGACTCAAGGGCCAAGTGATATGAGAAAATTCCAACGTGAAACTTCAGCAGAAATTGGCAAGACCCAGGAAGTTGCGGAGCTATGTCAGAGTGGTTGGAGATGGCCAATCTCAAATGACTTGGATCTTAGCTGGATCCACATGCACCCCTTGTTCATCAATAATGTATCCCAGATACTGAACTTGGGTCATGCCAAAAGCACATTTCTCCAAATTGGCACATAGCTTGTGTTTCCGCAGTGTTTGGAGAACCCATCGGATGTGGTGGAAGTGCTCTTCCCAACTCTGGTTGAAGATCAAGATGTCATCCAAGTATACCACTACAAATGAGTTGGTGAATGGATGTAAGATGTCATCCATCAGCCTCATGAAGGTTGCAGGAGCATTCGTCAACCCGAAAGGCATAACCAACCATTTGAAAAGGCCCTCCTTGGCTTTGAAGGTAGGCTTCCACACATTGGAGGGTTCGATTAGTACCTGGTGATATCATGACTACAAGTCAATCTTGCTGAAATATTTTCCCCCTTTAGTTGGTCCAGAAGGTCATCAATCTATGGGATCGGTGATCTGAAAATGGGGCTTTTAGGCTTCTTGTCTAGCTTACAACAACCTCTCCCACTTCCAAAGCTTGAATTTTCGTAAGTCTTTTATGATTAACTAATGCGGAATTAAGAAATGCTTGAAAATATAGGTGTATGATTGTATTTGTTTTTTATTGTTAAGTTCTGTAAATTGATGTGCTGAAATTGATATATAAATGCTTATAACAGTAAATAAATCAACATAAATAATGCAACAATAAAGCAGGCACATAAACAACAATATTAATTTTGAGTTCACCCACAACTCTTGGGCTACATCTCTCTGAGCTCTAGTTAATTAAACTAGGCTCTCTGGTATTATGATGTAAGTCTTTTACAACCTATTTGGCTCAACTCCTATTGTTCTACACATAAAGAGTGGGTTCAGACACCATTTTATCCCTTTTGGCTCTTGAAGCTTTGGCTTTTGGCTCTTGACTCTTGGCTATTTGGCTCTTGGTTCTGGCTCTTTGGCTCTTGGTTCTGGCTCTTGGCTCTGACTCTGGCTCTTTGGATCTAGTTTTGGCTCTTGGCTTTGACTCTTGGCTCTAGCTCTTTGGCTCTTCGTTCTAGCTTCTTTCTGCCTTCTGCCTGTTTATAGCTCTCTATGGGCTTTTCACTTTCACTCCAAGTGACTCCCTTGGCTTCTGCGCTGTCCCTTTGGCTTCAACTTTCTCCTTTGGCTTCTGCTCAACAACAAACCCCTCAAGGATCAACAATAGCAACCATTCACAACCCAACAACCCTCTTTCTTTGGCATTCATGGCTTAAAAACCAAAATGCACTACCTGTTGGTTCTCCCTTTCGGGCTCTGTAACTTCCAACCATGTCTGCTTGAATCCCTTCTTTGAGCATTACCAATCATTGCTAAATGCCCTTGGGGATGAATGCCACCTATTCCATAACAGAAGGAAGCCACCAATGCTTTGAATCCACCTGAAACAGTCACTATGTGTTTACACAAAAAAATGTTGCTATACACGAGAAAGTCTGCAAAGCACTGTCCATTCAAACTTGAAATATTCATAACTATGCTTTATATCCCTATTGGGTCTACTTAGTAATCACTATCGCATATTGTTGTTGGCCTCCATCCTGCGCATTTCATTTGATAAGTGAAACTGTGAAAATACATTGAAAAATGGTGTTTAACATATTTCAAAATATATTGAATTTGGTTTACATTGTTGTGGAGTCTGACCAGTCGCATTGGGCATATAACTCATAACATATCGGCCCCACCTCTGTAATGCTCCAATTTCAGTGATCGCACCATCACATATCACATGTTGGCGTTATTGCATTGTCAACGACCCTTTTTATCATGCATCGGTGTATCACTATCGCACATGTAAACGGCCCGAGGTCCTTTCAACGTTCAATGGAAGATTGCGATGTGATATTGCGGCAATCTCATATCGTAATTTCTTGAGGCTTAAGGTTCGACCCAATGCCACTGTTCTATTGCGATGTGATGAATCCATCTCCACCATTGATCTAATGGCCCATGTGCAGTCGCACTTCCCTTTAAAGGCCTAGGTACGATAACACTTCTGCCTGGCTTCTCTGAAAAATTTGAAGACAAACTGGAATGGTTTACCTCTTATTCAAGCTGGTACTTGACTAAGGCTTCTTGGGCAACAAAGAGCTATGTTTCCAACTCATGCATCCTTTTCAAGTTCATATTTGCAATATGAAGTTGCCTCTCCATTTCCTGCAATTTTCTAGCAAGCAACTGCTTCTTTTCCTTCATGTCATTCAACTGCTTTCTAAGCATGCTGCTCTTCCTTCCATCCTCATACATTTCTCTCACCATACCCATCATGGCGGACAATTCTTGCTTCATGTCTTCATCCAGGAATCTCTTGTGCTTTGGATTGCCTTAAGGTCCTTTGGGATAGAATAATTCCTTCTGCCCTTCTCCTTCTTGTCCTTCTTGGATTGCTTTCCCTTTACCTCTACAAACTCAGAAAATGGCCAGTCTGCAAAACAAGGATACAGTCAGCCTCTTGTTGTTCAAAAGCCTTTCAGACAAGCAATCTCTGCTTTGTCAATCAAGCATTCTAGTATAACCTTCTAAAAAGTGTGGTTAATCCAACTTAAGCTTCGATACCACCTGATCTAAAAATGGGGCTTTTAGGCTTCTTGTCTAGCTTACAAGAACCTCTCCCACTTCCAAAGCTTGAATTTTCCCAAGTCTTTTATGATTAACCAATGTGGAATTAAGAAATGCTTGAAAATATAGGTGTATGCTTGTATTTGTTTTTGAATGTTAAGTGTTGTAAATTAATGTGCTGAAACTGATATATAAATGCTTATAACAGTAAATAAATAAGCATAAATAATGCAGCAATAAAGCAGACACATAAACAACAATATTAATTTGGATTTCACCCACGACTCTTGGGCTATGTCTATGTGAGCTCTATTTAATTCAAATAGGCTCTCTGGGATTATGATGTAAGTCTTTTACAAGATCTTTGGCTCAACTCCTACTGTTTTACACATAAACAGTGGGTTCATACACCATTTTATCCCTTCTGGCTCTTGAAACTTTTGCTTTTGGCTCTTGTCTCTTGGCTCTGGCTCTTTGGATTTTGGTTTTGGCTCTTGGCTCTAGCTCTAGCTCTTTGGCTCTAGTTCTGGCTCTTGGCTCTAACTCATGGCTCTTTGGCTCGGGCTCTGGCTCTTTGGCTCTTCACTCTAGCTTCTTTCTACCTTCTGGATGTTTACATCTCTCTTTGGGCTTTTCACTTGCACTGCAAGTGACTCCCTTGGGTTCTGTGCTGTCCCTTTGGCTTCATCTTTCTTCTTTGGCTTCTGCTTAGTAGCAAACCCCTCAAGGATCAATAATACCAACCATTCACAACCCATCAGCCTTCTTGCTTTGGGTTTCATGGCTTAAAAGCCAAAATGCACTACTTGTTGGTTCTCCCTTTCGGGCTCTACAACTTCCAGCCATGTCTACTCGAATCCCTTCTTTGAGTGTTAGCAATCATTGCTAAATGCCCTCAAGGATGAATGCCACCTATTCCATAACAGAAGGAAGCCACCGACACTTTGAATCCACCTGAAATGGTTGCTCTATGTTTACACAGAAAAACGTTGCTATACACGGGAAATTTTGCAAAGCACTATCCATCTGGACTTGAAATATTGATAACTGTACTTTATATCCCTATTGGGTCCACTTAGGAATCGCTATCTCATATCGTTGTTGGCCTCCATCTTTCGAATTTTGTTTGATAAGTGAAACTGCAAAAATATGTTGAAAAATAATGTTTAACGGATTTCAAAATATATTGAATCCGGTTTATATTGCCGTTGGGTCTGCCCAGTTGCATCGGGCATATAACTCATAACATATCGGCCCCACCTCTGTAATGCTCTGATTGCAATCCGCCGATTTCAGCGATCGCACCATCGCATATCACATGTCGGCATTGTCACATTGTCAACGACCCTTTTTATCGTTTGATCTGATCACCGATCGCATCGGTGTATGGCTATCACATATGTAAATGGCCCAACGTCCTTTCAACATTCAATGAAACATTGCAATGCAATATTGTGGTGATCACATATCGCAATCGCTTGAGGCTTAAGGTCTGGCCCAACGTCGTTTTTCTATTGTGATGTAATGAAGCCATCTCCACTGTTGATCTAATGGCCCATGTGTAGTCGCACTTCCCTTTAAAGGCATAGGTCTAATAATACATCCACTTGGATTATCCGATGTGATTTCCTTCATTAAGGCCTTAAGCCCATTTTTCAAAGAATTTTCCTCATTTTTAAAGGAACAAGGGGAGCTTCTTTTCATGATAACTTCTTCATCTGAAGTCTGTTTCGCCCATTCAGGTTTCGTTGGATTCAGAATGACAAGATCTCTGCAATGAGATTATTTCTAAGGGCAGCTTGTGATTTCCCTTGATTTGCAAAGGATTTGTGCCATTTGGCACCTTTTACCTCTTATATGAAGTCTTTTAGACTTAGAGGTTTATCTAGGATTTATTTTTGGATCAATCGGGTAACTATTCCAAACAGTGAACTTGTTCAGCACACGATAGTCAATATAGAGTCTCCAAGTCCCATACTTCTTCTATACCAACATGATCGAGCTCCCACAGGGCAATGAAATCGGTCAGATGTGACCTTTCTACAACAACTCCTGAATCTACCTCTTGATTTCATCATTCTGTAGAACAAAGGATCGATAGTTTGGTCCATTGGGTAGCGGTGCACTTGGGGTCAGATCGATGGAGTGCTTGACTTGACAGTGCAAAGGCACCCTTGCGGTGGAGGTGAAGATGTCGTCATACTCTGCCACAACCTTGTCCGTATATTTTTTTCCTATGGAGGGGCCCTGTATCGTGGTCATGGCCACCATATTCTTCTTTCCCTGAGGGTGTATCACTAGGAAAACATATTTCCGAGATTTGGAAATGATCTTACTACATTTTTTTGCAGTAACCAAAGAAAGGGAAGCAGATGGTGCTACATCTAGTATCTTACACAACTTATTTCCCAAGGTAACAATGACAGTGCGAGGCCTTGACTCATACACAACATGTCCCTTCCACAAGTATGGTTGGCCTAATAATACATCATAAACATGAAGAAGAGCAACGTCACATAATACCTCATTTGTGAAGGGATTGATGTTGTATGGAAGGTGACATTGCTGGCTGATGCGGAGGTCCCGTCCTTGGTGAAGCCACTCGATGTTGTACGGTTTTGGATGTGTTGTGGTCGGTAAGCCCAACCACTTCATGATCTCTACTAAAATGAGGTTCTTTTGGCTCCCGCTCTCGACAATGAACTGTAGCGAGGAACCCTTTACCCACATCTGGGAGTGGAAGAGCCGCTTCTCCTCTTATATATCTTTGGGTTCCTCCTTTTGGATCTTCGTGGTGGAAACGGTGGCATTGGGATCCACATCAATAATATGCTTCCCTTTGTCATTCCCCTTGTCGGGTTCTAACTCAGAGTCAGAACATGCATCTGATTCCGAAGCCTTTAACTTGGCGCCAGTGACTTCTTGGCCCGACACTCACTTGTATTGTGGGTGGAGCTCTTATGGAACTCACACCACTTTCCAATGTCCTTCTTCGGCTTCACAGTGTTGTTCTTTTGTTTCGGCTTTGGCTGGTTGTCGTGGGCCACCCCGCCTTGGATTTGTCCTTTGTTCTGCGGTTTGGGGGCACTTTTCCCTTGCTTTGGATTTGCAGATCCAAAGTCTCACTTATTCTAACTTCTTCTCGATCTTGATAGTGTATTGGTACGCCGTGTTGAGCGAGGAGATGTCCCAGAAATCCATCTCATCCTGGATGTACCTATGTAGGCAATTGCATTATTGGAGTACCAAACGCTACTCAGTATCCTTGATACCCAACTTTGTGTGAAGGGTATGAAAAATATTGGTAAACTCTGGCACGTCTTGGTCCCTTCCCTGCCGTAGCATGGCCCACTTTATGTATTTATCCTCATAGCTTTCGACAGGGTAGTGCTGCTCCTTGATGGCATCTCAGAATGAATTCCAAGTGGGTGCGTGATACGAATTAGATCCTAGAACACTCTCTAAGTTTTCATGACTGTTTCAAATTATGCTAAAAGATTCAAGTCCTAGAAAAATCAAAGCTATCAGAAGGAATCCTCGTAACAGTTGTAGTTGTGGTTAGAGTCGAGCAAAGAGGACCCTCGGTCGAGCACCCAGACCATTGGCCCATGGTAACGTGCACTGGCACAAACTGGCAAAACCGGAGGCCAAATCAAGAAATGGGGGTGGTTTTTGATACGCGATTAGTGCTATCGCATATCGCAGGACATCCCCCTCAATGAAAGAAAACCCCAATGCGCCTGGACCTAAAAATGCTATGAAAAACATAAAATTAACTATTTTGGTTCCGTAGCGTGGGATTCCACAAACCACTAGAATATCGGAAGGCCTCAAGGTGGTAAGAAATTTTGACTGAGTCCCAACTGATGCCATGCATCGAGTGACACGTTTTTGGCAGATGAGAGAGAAAACCGCCTGCATCAGATGGTTAAACATTGTGTGACTCATCCGCCGGATATGAAGGACGACCATAGGATCTGGGGGGCCGAGATCAACGGTGGAGATACATCCTGATGACTGACCAGATTTTACAAGTCAAAAAGCAAGATGACAGGGGATTTAAATTTTGACGTGGATGATGATTTGGAAAACGATTCTTGATTCACGGGTGATCTTGAAGAAAACAGATTTAATGGCCATTCAAAAATGATTCAAGGAATCTGACACCCAGTTCATTGGGAAAAAGGTGGCCACCTCCCTGCGAGTCATTACCTAGTGATGAGAGCAAAGGAATTAAAACAGACAAAGGTAAGGAAACTAGAAGGCCATGAAGTGGAAATGAATAGTCAAAAGAATAGACTAGCTTTAAAGCCATAAACTGATAGAAGCGGCAACAGCAGCAGAGAGAGGCAGACAAAAGTTAGCTAGACACAGGAAGCTAATAGCAAAGAACAGAGAGTAGAAGCCGAGCTAACTTGAAGGCAGCATCAAGCCAGACAGAGCCAGAGAGAGTTAGAGAGTCTGTGTACTCCATTGAAGGCTTGAGAGGTTTAAGCAAACTCCTTGGCATAGGCCTGCCATACTACTATGATCCTCAAAGGTCGAGTTTTAGTAAGGAGAGTCTGTGCACTCCATTCCTACTGACTTCATTCTATTTAGTGAGTCTCAAATCAAGCTCACTGTTGTAAAAACTCTGATTGAAAACATAATAGAGAGGCCACCACTAAAAGGCTGGACCAGGAGACATAGCCCAAGAGAATTTGGTGAACTCCTTATTAAACTTGTTTTGTTTACATGTTTGACTGTTATGTTTTCTTTGATTGCCTCAGTGTCTATATATTCTAGTAATCTTATCGATCCGTTGCATAAGTAGCATATGCACGTCCATGCACATGACTCTATAATACCTTTAATTCTTTGTCCTGGATAAATTCCAAATCAAGTGGTATTAGATCTCTAAGTTACTAAGGTTAGACAAGCTTGTGCTGGATTTTGTTGTTGAATGCTAACTAGATCAAAGCTTAAATTGGGAGAAGGAGAATTGGTTGAAACTAACTTGGAAATTGGAAGGATCTATTCTAAGAGGAAAATGTCAGAAGAAAATCCCTTGGAATCAGACCCCCAGTTCATGGATAGTTTTATGACCCTGAGATCCATGGTGGAGGAAATGTATATGGACTTTAAGAAACATAGAGATGAGGGTTCATCAAGCTCCAAACAAGACAAACGAGTAGAAGAACCTCTCCTCCATGACCACTCTAAAGGCAAAGGGAAAGGAAAAAAATTTCTCATGCCTTCTAATAGCCCTGAAAATAAAAAGAAGACACCTTTGATTAAATTAGATGTTAAATTTTATTTACCAATATATGATGGAGAGTTGAATGCAAAAAAGTTGGATAATTAGATCAGACAGATTGATGTTTATTGCAGAGTGCAGAGCATTGACTCATACAAGTGTAAGATTCAGCTTGCCAGCCTACACCTTGGAGGCACTACCTTGGTATGGTGGGAAGGTAGGACACAAGCTGACATGAAGAAACATGGTAAGATTCTTTCTATTTGGGGTGAATTTGTTTATGCAATTAAAAAGAAATTCTGTCCACTAGCCTACATGCAGCAAGCCATGATGAGCTGGAAAACTCTTCGACAACTAAAAGGGCAAAGTGTATAAGGTTACACCCAAGAATTTAGGAAAAGAGTTTTGATTCTAGGAATTTCTTTAGACTCACCTGAGACTCTGTTGAAGTATATAGGTGGTCTACACAGCTCCATGAGGCACACTATCCTCATGTTAATCCCACCAGCATAGATGAGTTATCCATTTAGGCTACGCATCTAGAAGCTAGAGGTAAGAATGGGAACCCAGAAGTTGGGGGATCATCTAAACCCACTGCAAGCAAAAATAAGGAGAAAAGAAAACAGAAATGGAAAGAGAGGAAGACAAACACTATACAGAAAATCAAGTCTTCATGCACTCACTATAAGAAGGATGGGCATGATGATGAACACTGTTGGATTTTGCATCCAGAGCTGAAACCTAAGAAGTTTGAGGGCAAAAAGAAGAAGACTGTTGTAGCTATTCAAAAGGATTTGGGGTCAGACTCAGGAGATGAAGCAACAATTGTAACCATAAGTATAAAAGTTAAAAATTCTGAAGCATCTACTAGTAATTCTGCACAACCTACTGATAATGAAGAAAATGAGAGAAAAAGATGTGAGCTTTTTTGTATTCGAGTTATTTCCCTTCATCAAAAGATTGATACTTTGTTTGATAGTGGCTCACAAGTAAATTTAATTTCTGAAGCAATTGTAAAGAAGTTGGGATTACTAACCACACCTCACAAGAAACCATATCCATTAGGTTGGTTATGTGATAAAGCAGAGCTACAAGTGACTAGACAATGTAAACTTAAGTTTTCTTTTGGGTCAGCATTTGTAGATGAGATTGAGTTAGATATAGTTCCTTTGGATACATGTGGAATTGTTTTAGGAAGTCCTTGTATGATAGAAAAGCTATTTTCTATAGAGCTTAGAACAAGTATCTACTTGTTAAAGATGAAATAGAATATATTGTAAGAGCTCATAAGCTCAAGAATAATTATACTCTCATAAACTTAGGGCAGATGAAACGAATTGTAAATTCATGCAAACAATTTCTATTGATGGTTGTAAAGGAAAGGAAACCTGATAAAACCAATGTATTTGAGGGTTGCGATGCTAAACAGCAAGATGATTTAGAAAAAGTTGTTTCAGAATATGATATATTGTTTCAAGAACCTAAAGGTCTACCGCCCAAAAAGGAAATAGTGCATGATATTAATTTGCAGCAAGATGCTCCATTGCCTAACATCGAAATGTACATGTTGTCTGCTTTAGAGAATGCAGAAATCAAGAAGTAGGTACAAGAGCTGCTCGAGAAGGGGTTCATCAGACCTAGCACATCACCATGTGAGTCTCCAATTGTTTTGGTGAGAAAGAAAGATGGCTTGTGGAGAATGTGCGTTGATTACCGAGCACTGAATAAGATAATGATAAAAAATCGTTATCCCCTTCCTCACATAGATGATCTATTAGATTAGTTGAAAGAAGCTGCTTATTTTTACAAGTTAGAATTTGATAGTGGCTATCATTAGGTCAAAGTTGCAGAGCAAGATGCATGGAAGACTGCTTTCAAAACAAAGCGGGGACTGTATGAGTGGTTGGTAATGCCTTTTGGCTTAACTAATGCTTCTGCTACTTTCATGAGAATAATGAATGATGTACTCAAACCTTTTCTTGATGATTTTGTTATTGTATATTTGGATGACAATTCTTATATTTAGCAAAATGTGGGAAGAACATTTAAAGCATGTTAGGCAGACTCAGATTGTTTGAAAAGAGAAAATATTTATGTTAAACTCTCAAAATGTGAATTTGGAAAAACATCTTTGAATTATTTGGGACATATAGTAGGGGGTGGTGAATTGAAGATAGATCCCTCTAAGGTTGCAGTCATTGTAAACTGACCTAAACCCAAATATGCTATAGAAGTTGGAAGCTTCTTAGGAGCAACACAATATTGGAGAAAGTTTATTTCTAACTTTTCCTTAATTGTAGCTCCCTTACATGCTTTAACAGGATTGAACAAGGTGTTTCAGTGGGGAGGAAAATAGCAGAAAACCTTCAAGACCTTGAAAGAAAAGATTAGTACAACACTAGTACTAGCACTGCCCGATCTTCAAAGACCATTTGAGATTAAAACAGATGCCAGTGACTATGCCATGGGAGCAGTGCTGATGCAGCACGGTAAACCCATATGTTATCATTCTGAGAAATTTAATTCTGCAGTAGTTAACTATCCCACATACGATAAAGAATTGTATGCATTAGTACAAAGTGTGAAAAAAGTGGAAACATTACTTAATGGGCAAAGAGACAGTTATACACACTGATCATCAACCACTTCAATATATACACTCCCAAACTAAGTTGCAACAATCAAGACACTATAGATGGATGGGTTTTCTACAATAGTTCCATTTAGTCATCAGATATAAAAAGGGCATACACAATAAAGTTGCAGATATGTTATCTAGACCAATTATAAATGCATCTACTGTACTTAAGCATAATTCAATATTGCATGAGATCTACATTGAACAATATGCTCAAGATATAGATTTTAAAAATGTATATGCAAATTTAAGTCAAGGAAAATGGGTAGAAGAATTGGATTATCATGTTAAGGACCAACTCTTGCATCATTTTGGAAAGTTATGCATTCCAAAAACTAAAAGAGTAAATATAATTTGAGAAGCACACACTTCTCTAATATCAGATCACTTTGGTGTAAGTAAAATTGTTGCACAACTGCAAAGATTTTGTTATTGGCCAAAAATGAATGAGACGGTTTCTAGATATGTAAGAGGGTGTACCATGTGTGCTAAAAGCAAGCCCAACAATAGAAAACTAGGCTTGCACACTCCACTACCAGTTCCTTCTCATCCTTGGGAAAGTGTTTCCATGGAATTTGTTGGAGGACTGCCTAAATCTAGGAAAGGTCATGACTATTTATATGTTGTTATGGATAGGTTCAACAAAATGTGTATTTTAATACCTTGTAACAAACAGATTACAGCTGAACAAACTGCAAAGTTGTTCTTCCAGCATGTATGGGTTCATTTTGGATTACCCACTTCCATAATAACTGATTGAGATACCCGATTTGTTGGGAAATTTTGGTCAAGTTTGTGGGAATTGATGGACACTAGGCTGAAGAAGAGCACAACTTTTCACCCGCAAACAGATGGCCAAATAGAAGTGGTCAACAGGACAATGATCCAGTTGCTCAGAGGCTATTGTAGCAAGCATCCCAAACTTTGGGAGGAACATTTATGTTATGTGCAGCATGCTTACAAATGAGCTAAACATTCTTCTACATAGAGGTCTCCTTTTGAGACCTGTTTTGGTTTCACACCAAGGTCTCCCTTGGATTTTGTCTTTGGTAAAGACATAGCAGTTGATGGACACAGTGATGTGGACAAGGCAACCAAGTTCATTTAACAAATCCAAGAGATTCACTAGGCAGTACAGGAACAGTTGGAAAAGAGGCAAGCCAAGTACAAGGCAAGGCATGACAAGCATCAGATGGAGCATAGTTTCCAAGTTGGTGATCAAGTCTGGTTGTATATTAGCGAAGACAGAATGCAAGGTGAAGGTAAGAAGATAAATCCAATAAGGTATGGACCTTTCAAGATACTTGAGAAAATTGGTGAGAATACTTTTTGCCTTGATCTACCAGCTTACATGCACACATACTCAGTCATTAATGCAGATAGCTTCAGACTATTTGAACCTTCATTAATTGAAGATCCCGAAGAGCTGAGTCAATTGACTTTTATTGATGATCTGTTACATGAATATCTTCATGAGTTGTAGGAAGATACAGTTCTGGACAGGAAGGTAAGAACTACACGCAAAGGGAATGTTGAGTACCTCAGGATTGGACTCAAAGGTTCAAAACCAAGCAGTGTGAAATGGATAGAAATTGAGCAAGTGAGGAAGCAATACCCTCACTTGATTGATGCTTAAAAGAAAACCAACTTTTGGTGGTCCAAAAGATTTTTCAGTGGGAAGGCCGTGATACAAATTGGATCCTAGAACAATCTCTAAGTTTTCATGACTGTTTCAAATAATGCTAAAAGATTCAAGTCCTAGAAAAATCAAAGCTATCGGAAGGAATCATCGCAAAAGTTGCATTTGTGGCTAGAGCGGAGCAACAAGGACCCTTGGTCGAGCACGCAGACCGCCGGCCCATGGTAACGCACATTGGTGCAAACTGGCAAAACCAGAGGCCAAATCAAGAAATGGGGGTGGTTTCTGATACACGATTAGTGCTAAAGCACTAATCACGTATCACAGGACATCCCCCTTAGTGAAGGAAATCCCCGAAAATACTATGAAAAACAGAAAAGTAACTGTTTCGGTTTCGTAGCACGGGATTCCACAAATCGGCAGGATATCGAAAGACCTCGATGCGGTAAGCAGTTTTAACTGAGTCTCGCCCGATGCCACACATCGAGCAACACATGTCCAATGTATGAGAGAGAAAATCGCTCATGTTGGACAGGTAAACATCATGCAACTCATCCGCCTGATATGAAGGATGACCATAGGATCTGGGGGGCCCAGATCAATGGCGGAGATACGTCCCGATGACTGACCAGATTTGACAAGTCAAGAAGCAAGATGACAGGGGATTTGAAGTCCAACGTGGAGGATGAGTTGGCAAAATATTCATGATTCATGGGCGATCTTGAAGAAAACGGAATTAACGGCCATCCAAAAATGATTCAAGGAATTTGACACCCACTTTGTTGGGAAATAGGTGGCCACCTCCCTGCGAGGCATTACCCAGTGATGATGATGCAAAGTAGAGGAATTCGAATGGAAAGAGGTAAGGAAACCAGAAGGTTGGGAAACGGAAACAAACAGTCAAAAGAACAAACTAGATTTAAAGCCATAAACTAACAAAAACAACAACAACAATAGAGAGGGGCAGACAAAAGTTAGCTAGACACAGGAAGCTAATAGCAAAAAACAAAGAGTAGAAGCCGAGCTAACCTAAAGGCATCATCGAGTCAGACAGAGCTAGAGAGAGTTAGAGAGTCTATGTATTCCATTGAAGGCTTGAGAGGTTCAAGCAAACTCCTCGGCATAGGCCTGTCATACTACTATGACCCTCAAAGGTTGAGTTTCAGTAAGGAGAGTCTATGCGCTCCATTCCTACTGACTTCATTCTGTTTACTGAGTCTCAAATTGATCTCACTGTTGTAAAAACTCTACCTAAAAACATAATAGAGAGGCCACCACTGAAAGGATAGACCAAAAGATGTAGCCCAGGAGCATTGGTGAACTCCTTATTAAACTTGTTTTGTTTACATGTTTGACTGATATGTTTTCTCTAATTACCTTAGTGTCTATGTATTCTAGCAATCTTATCGATCTGTTGCATAAGTAACATAGGCACATCCATGCACATGAGTCTGTAATACCTTTAATTATTTGTCCTGGATAAATTCCATACCAGTGCGGCTGAAAACAGTGAGGTTGTACTTTCATCCTTCTACTTGCAGTAGCTTTCCCACCAGTCCTTGACGTGGGGGGTTGCTTTGAGAAAAGCGAAAGTAATCTTTTTCCCGTCTGGAAAAGTCATGAACAAAAAATACCCTTCTAGTAGATTTAACCATTTATCTACAACGTCTTCATCTATCTAACCCTCAAATGTGGGAATGTCAAAGTTAACTTGTACCTTAAAGGGTGTGTTACTTCTAGAATAGTTGCTGGAAGTAGATGTGTTGGCCTCGCGTAGCCGCTGAAGGATCTGGGAAAAGTTGTCCATCATCACATTCCTTTGTCGCTCAAGGGCCTCTTCGAGTAAGATTTTGATGGGATCCCCTACCCCCTTGTCTTTCTTTTCAGCTGCCATGGGAGGCTGTCAGGATTTGCAAGGCTGGTCTTACAAAGGTTCGACCAGTTCAAGCCTTAGCTCCTTATACCCCGACCTCATTGGGGACATGCAAAGAAAAACAAAGAAAGAGTAGACCACTCTGATACCACTGATCCAGATTTAAATAGGAACGCAACAAATTATACATATAACCATAAAAAAAAGAGATGCAGCAGAAATAATACTTCATTTCATTAATGTAAAATACTGAAATATGTCTAGTAACAAAAATGGAAATAAACTAGCTCGGGTGATGATAGCTTATTCTTGAGAAGAGATGTGGCAGCTACATGCCTCTAAACTACCTCACAATGAGGCTCAAGGGCCTTTTTATTATTAAACAATAAGAGAAAACCCTAAACAGCCAAAACCTTGACCCTAGGAGATGTAACACCAAGAGTTTATGGGCCCCGTTGGGGTTAGTTGGACAACCAACTTCCTGGGGTCGTGACTTAGTTATATTATCTCTGTTTGATGCACATGATACCCTACTAGAAAGATCTCTTCGAGGACTACGATGGAAAACATGACTGTATCAAAATCTAGTGGGCAATAGATTTCCAAAAAAACGTCGTTTATTGCCTCAAAACGGCTCTGAAAGTTTAGGACCCAAAAAACTGCTAAAAATAGTAAATTGTGCTACAATTAAGGAAACTGAAAAGCTAAAAGAAACAATGGTGGGGGTCCAAGTGGAATTGGTAGGTTGCCACCAATATCCACCTAGATCATGGTATCAACTAAATCCATCTAGGAAGGAGTATAATTTCTTTCCTACAAGGCCATTAGGACTTGGTCAATGAAGGGAAAAGGAAAGTGGTCCTTCTTTATAGCCCTTTTATGTTCTCGGTATTCAACACAAATCCTCCACTTCCAATTTTTCTTCGGGACTAAAACAATAGGGGATACCCACTCACTATCTGAAATGGGATATATGAACCCTGGATTCGGTAGCTTTTGTAATTCCTCTTTCACAATGTCCTTAAGAGATGGGTTCATCATTCTCTAGAGTTGGAACACATACTTACATCCATTTTTGATGTAAATATGTTGAGTACAGACTATGGTACGTATACCTTTCATTTCCTTATAATCCCAAGAAAAATAATCTAGGTGTTGCCTAAACACACTGCAGAACTGTTCTTCCTGCTCAATAGAGAGAGAGTTTGATCTTTAGAGTTCTCGATGGGCAAATCTCCATAAATTTGGCATGTTCTATGCTAGAGTCAATAGAGAACAATTCAATCCAATGATTAATCTCAAATTCTTTCATCAGTTCATCAACTGGTGTGGTAGTGGGGGGCTAATTCTATAAGATATGGTTAATAAGGTCATCTTCATGAATTCCCCCCTGTTTTGTGCGGGATCTCCCAAGGGAAGTTTTGGGGCTTAAAGCCCATATTTTGGTGCAATTTTGTAATCCAAGTGTAAAGAATCCACACTTTGTGATCGTGGAGTGCGTAGTTGTTAAAGAGTCATAGGGTTGTTCGCCCTTATTTTGAAAATGTAATGTTGGATGTAGAAGATCTACCCATGGTCCGTGGACCATGAATTGTATAAATAGAGCTAAGCTCTAAGTATTTAAAGGCATGAGGAGATAGAATCAATGATCGAACATGTATGAGAGATAGCTTTGAAGTAGAAGTCTAAGTTTTGGGTCATAGCGTAGGTAGAGGCTCTGCATCTGAGTGCGCAGATGCCTAGAAGTCCGCAGTTGAGTGCTAGACCCCTACAGTTGAGTGTGCAGGGCGAGTTGAGTCTGTAACAGTCCAGAATTATCAATAAAGAGAAGTATTCTACAATTTCTATGTATTTATTTCCTGTTTATGCATCTGTTATATTGGGTATAAATTTCAGTTATAATGCTCATATGATGCACGAATGTATGTAAATGTATAGGTTAAGTGAACAAAAGTAAGAACATCTGTTTACGCGAAGCTGACTAAGGTCTATTAATAAATCAAGTAAGATACTTATCGTAGTTTGGGGAATATCACAATTCGCTACCCTAACAGCGTGAAACCATATTAGCCCTAGGTTAGGGCTGTGTGAAAGCCAATTGTACCGTTTCGCGAAGGTGTTGAAGGATGGGCAGAGGGTTAAGCAACCCGTGCATAGACAAGAATAGCTGGGATAAAACAACATCACATCCATCTCAAGGGTGCAGAAACTTGGTTCCAGCATCCCCCCATATTGCTTTGAGTGAGACTTCAGTCTGTGCTCCACGCGCTGATGCCGAAAGGGCCAATAGTGTAGGGATTTGTATGGCTAACTAATGCTGAACATGGGTTAGGCCCCCTCAAGCCAAAAAATGGTTCCTTTGCCAGGATTGGAATCTGCATAGAGATGTGTAATCTCGTATCATTGGAATCCAACTAAGAAAGAAATCAAAGGCTGGTTGGATAGAAGGATTCATGAGTTCGCAACAAAAGAAAACAAAAACCCGCAACTATCAAAAGAATAGTGGTTGGACCGATACCTGTATATGGAAATCCAAAAAATATTTTTCGTGTCCTTTCCTACTGAACTATACAATTGGATCATGAAGCTAGCAGATAGCCAAGGAAGGTGGAAGCTTGATGATTCTATTATGTGGACCCTGTTAGTGTCGGTCTTGAGCCCTCCATCGGTGATCAAACAGCTCTTTGCATATGCATATGTAGGTGTCTCATCAGCATCAGTTTTGCATCCTGTTAGGCATGCCATAACACTGATGGAGGAGCTGGTCTTGTTCCCTTCTTGGCTTTGCTGGAATCAGGTCATATCATTTGAAAAAAAACTTGTGTCACACTTGTTTCAGTTTTGTCTTGAAATCTCAAGTCTAGGTCTAGGGTTTTGGTCAAAATCACAGCAAGGTCATGAGTCAAAAGTCTGATAGTCTTCAACAAGCCAGAAGGAGGTATGTAATTATGTTCTATTGATATTTTTCATCAGCTACAGCTCATTTATACCTTGGATTTAAAAACTCTGTTTTTAAACCCAAGGTCATGTGAAATTTGCAAAAATAAGGAAAATCTTCATAAATCTTCAGAATGCTGGCAACAACCCTGGTTTCCTCGCCAGAATCCATCAGAGAATAAACCTGCAAAAAGAACCAAGTGAAAACACTCAAAAGATCAATTTCAGGCAAAGTGAAACTCAAAAAACAGTGTTAAATTAATTGCCAAAACATGCAACATTTGAAAGTGGGTTTGATGTTTTAATTTTTTTTTCAATGTGGACCTATAAAAACTAAAAAGCCCTCTTCATGGCCTCATTATGCATTTGCAAACTTGCAAGACACAAGACAGAAGCAAAGAAAGGCGATTTTGCAGCGATTTTGGTCATTTCTGGAGGAGCGACTAGTCGAGTTTGAGGTGCGACCAGTTGGGTAGGTGCGACTAGTCAGAGCTGCTCCCACAGTGCAATTTTTGAACTGGTGCGACCACTCAGAGAGGTGCGACCAGTCGAGTTTGGGGTGCGACCATTCGAGCTGGGTTCGCCAGAAACTTGCTAAATCACTCAAATTGCCCTCTCAAATTGCTAAATCGACTAGGTAGGCTCTAAATTCATCCATGATGGCAAGTGATGATTGAATGATGATGTGTCTAATGGTTTTCTTCTTCAAAAATTTGCAAGAGAAATGGTGAATTTAGTTGTTGTTAATGTAGGCAAATGTGCTAGGGTTTGTTTGTTTTTCAAGGTTAAATCCCTCTTATCCCATCCTTGTTTCCTTCTCAATTAAATTCACAAATGTTGCTACATGTTTATCTTATTATTTCATTTATTTCATTTGCAAGAAATACAAGGTTTCCATCCCATATTCCTACTAAATCTTTCCCTCCCCAAATCCCTTCACAAAAACCCTAATGCCCTTCATATTCCAAACAAACCCTAAATGCCCTTCCCACAGCAAACAAAACTAAATTGGACCAACAACCAAGGAAAACAAAAGAATTAAAGAATATAAAAAATATATATATAAAAAAAAATTTATTATGTGAAAGGACAAATAGCAATATTGTGCCAAAATGACAAAATATGAAAAGAGAGATATTGCTGTGTATAAAAAGAGGCAGGCTGTTGTTATGACATTCATAAAAAACAAAAGAAAAATTAAAAATTGCAGCTGTATATATTTAGAAAGCTGTGGTTTTGGTCTACAAAATTATGTTGCTGTGCTTCCCAAAAACAAACCCTATTTTCCTTATCTCCTTTTGAAAAAAATACAAATGAAGCCCTCTTTCCCCTACAACCAAATGTACATGAATCCCTTTCAAATAACAGTTTTCTTCATGATGTACATTAAAGGACACATTGAAGGACAAAAACTCAAATGAATAATGTGGTCTCATACCCCCCCCTGTTGAAATATATGTTCTTTCCCTCAGTCACCTATCATGGTTTCCCTTATGATAAAATCCTAATAAAGGTATTTCGTTGCAAATGATTTCCTGAAAGATGAGATGATATGTTAACATTTTGTGAAATATCCCTAAAAATCCCTGTTTTTATTTCCCATTCCTTATTAAAATCCCTCCCCTAACATTTCCCTTATGATTTTTTCCCCTTGAAAACAGCATACTTCTCAGCATTTTGCAGGCAGAGGCAGCAGTTC
>APFE030208538.1:140922-172041 GCA_000404065.3 Pinus taeda
TCTCATGGTTGGACTCTAGAGGGAGAAGTGCTATTGTATTGTTGACTTGTATTTTCTGCAATTTGAGGAAAAGGAAGGCCAGGGTTTTGTAGACTTCATTGTGGATTCTTGTGGATTAGTATGTTGATGGTGTGTTTCCTACTGTTATTTTAAGTGTGTTTATGTGTTCCATTCCTTAATCTCTTGCTGCTATTTAAACAAAAGAAGTGATAAAGTTTGAATTCATGCATGCCATGCTCAACTTTCAATTTTGTTTAAATTTTATGTTTTCCACCATCTAGAGAGGATTCAAATTCATTGTTTGCCCTCTTTAGCTTTTCTCCTTTCCTCCTTGATCATCTCTTTCAACTAAAGGCATCAGCATAGATTCCTACCTTGCCCCAAAGAACCACCTGCAAAAACTGAGCTCAATCCCCGCACCCTGAATTGCACTCCCTTCAATTGCCACCAAAAAACCCAAAAACTTCAAATCAATTCCCCTTATCAGTTTACTAGCCTAAAATCCTTGTTCCTAATTGGTCAACTCATCCTATTGAAAATCCACCGAGTTTGACCCGAGAGAGCCTTCTCATACCTCATAGGGCTAGCTACGAGGTGAAATGGTTTGATGTAGCTTTGAGGTTTGTCTATCTCAGCCTAGGTGAAATCTCAAACACTAACAGACACCAGAGCTAGTGTGAAGGTTGGAAGCATTGGATGATAAGATCATATGCACCGTAAATCATTGGCTCAATCACATTATAGGAGGATTTGTTACTGAGTTCGCGGTCGACACCTGAGTCAATTATAGCGAGGTAGAGTGATGTTTTTCAAAGGACCATGAGGTAACGACGTAAAATCTTTGAATATTTGGATTAAAATGTTGTTGTGCAAAAAACGGGTTATGCAGCTACCTTGATGTTCAGGTCTACGTGAAGCGGACAGGTTTAAAGAAACAAAGGAAATAAGGGTCTGAGCATAGCCCCTTTATTTCACCTCTGCAAAAAGATGAAGAAGGGATCATGAAGGTCTCTCCTCAAAGTGCTATTCAGTTAATAAAACAAGGATTTCCGCGAATACCACCTCCACCCACACCACCAATGGCTTCACCGCCATCACCTCCAACTTCATGCGTACCACCTCCACATCCACCATGATTCAGTATGGCCAACATAGTGAAGTTTCCTTTGTTCAAAGGCTTGGGCAATGTGGACTTGGACCAATTTCGGTTTGTTGTGAGGGCTGTATGGGAAGCTCAAGGTGTTACAGATGACCATATAAAGAAGGTAACACTGGTTAGTGCTCTGCAAGATCGTGCACTAACCTAATATATTAAGTATTCCAGCAATAACCCGAATGATAGAGTAGCGGACATCCAAGTAGCATTGAATAGGGAATTTATCAAGCCTAAATCTAAATCGCAGTTGATTGTGGGATTGAAAGAGATCACGACGATACTAGGTGAGAAGCCTTGGGAACTAGATCAGAGGCTGAAATGTACAATTTGCGAAGCCAACATGAATTTGACAGATGAACAACATCGCGAGTGGTTTGTGGCTTTGCTACTACCACACTTAAGGAGTGCGATGTCGTAACAGAAGATAACAACTCAGGTAGAGGACCTAGAGATTTCCATGAGACTACATGAGACTCCGATGTAGGATCCTAATCTAGGAGTCAAGCAGATCCATGCGCAGCTGAAGAATTTGTGCCTTGAGATGCAAAGTCTGAAACAGGACAGGACGGTTCGGCTAGAGGTATGCAAAGAGGTATGGTGCGTGAAATGCGAGAGTCAGGGTCATGACAAAGACCACTGCCCAGTATTTACAAATTACATTGCAGGAGGAGGATTGATGCCTTTAAGGAAAGAAGCTCAAGTAGACCTAGCGCGGCACCAGCTTTGTGGTGCGCTATCTGTCAAATAATCGGAAAACATGCCATGGATAACTGCCACTTGTTACAGAAGTATATGCAAACTCCACAACAGTTGTTCTACAACTTTTGTAGATCGGTGGGACATGATGAGCGTACTTGCAAGAGCTATGAATTGATGATGGTTAGAACGCTCGCCTGCAGAGTTCAGGCCAAAACGCAGCCCCTTGACCAGAATGCAGGGATGCCATGGACAGGGTTTCAGGGGTGCGGATGAGGCCGAGGCAGAGGAAGACCTAGTAGAGGTTGCAGACAGTTGATTTGCTACAATTGCAGAGTGCCAGGACACTATGCCCATGATTTCAATAATCCAATGCGTCGTCATGCAAGTATTGCACACTATTTGATCATGAAACAGAAGGTTGTCCTACTCTGATAGCTAGGATACATGACAAAGGGGAACTACTATTGGCTTGTATGGGCCTAACCTAGGTTCAAGGTGATTTAGCCAAGCAAATCCCGGTACTATTGGTCCTTTCAGCAATACTCTGTAGAGTGTGAATTAAGGTCTCACCCAAAGTAGTATGGGAGGGTGCTGGAACCAGGTTTTCAAACCTTGGGGATGTCTGATGAGCTTCTGGCGGTTCACGGTTTGACCCTGCGTGTACGTCACTATGTGCACCTATTAGTCCCTCGCCACCTACATTGCTACCGTTGTACAGCCTTACTCGAGGCATGATCCATATTATACCCAAGTTCCTTGCTATTTAATCTATTATTACCCGATTACTTAACTTATTTGTATAAGACTGATGATAAATTAACAGTATATCTAGCAATCGTATAAGTGCGCATGATAAACAAAATAGTATGAATGTAAAGAAGGCCATATACATCAGATGCATAGAAATTGGAATCAACTTCTCTTTATTTATTCTTTGTTCAAGATTACAGACTTGACACTGGCCTGCACACTCAGTTGCAGGGGTCCACGCATTCAGCTGCAGACCCTACTTAGGCCTCTATGCACTCAGCTGCAGAGCCTTTCTTACTACTACGACCCAATACACTTAGACTCTACTTTATGCTTGAACCATTCGTATTCATCTATCTCTCAAATTAGCTTTATTTACAGCTTAGAGCCTCTCTCTATTTATACAATCCCATGGTCCGTAGACCATGGGTAGGTCGACATGAAGTTACATTACTTTACAATACTTAGGGCGAACAACCCTATGACTCATCCTATACTTCGCGCTTCGCGCCCACAATTCGCAGTCTTATAATACATTTGACCAATGCTTGGGCTTTGAGCCCCAAAACACATTGTGGGGGGATTCCATGCCCAACAAGCCCCCAACACAATCATTGTGACTCGTCCCAAGTCACTTTGTTGGTGCGATGATCTTGGTGAGGAGCCCCTCCAATTGGTCCCGTCGGCTTGAATGTTGGCAGTGCACTGAACTGTTTCCTGTTGTACTTGTTGCATTCTTGATTTTGAATCATCCGCGACTGGATTGTGTCCTTACCTTGGTAGCAACATCTGTTGCATGTGTTTATAGTCCCGTGCCCTTGTCCAGCTCCTCGGGTCGTGAAGACTATTCTTTGGCCTATTAGTCAGAGAGCCGGCCCACCCATGTAGGGTTTTAAGCGACTGTCATTTACTTTTCCTTGGAAGGGTTCTCCATTTAGTTTGTCTAGCTGAATTGTGCCTTTAATTGTGACCTCCTTAACCACATGTGGTCCTAACTAGTGCATTTTCAGTTTTCCTAGAATTTTTTCAAACATACTGTCATACAACAATACTAAGTCATTTACCTTAAAGGTGCGCAACTTGATATGGCTGTCGTTCCAGGCCTTTTCAAGTTTCTTTTTTACCTGTTGATGAAATCTAGCTAGAAAATGTTCTTCCTCGAGTTCTTCTAATTGCGCGAGCCTTTCTTCCAGAGCTTCACAGTCCATCATGCCTCTAAGTGTTGCTATTTGGAGACTAGGTACGATGTATTCCATTGGAATGATAGCTTCTATGCCATAGACTAACCAGAAAGGTGTCTGTCCCATCAATTTCTTGCACATTATCCTATACACCCATAACACAATAGGTACGTGTAGGTCCTAGTCATTTTGCTTCACGGTACATACTTTGGTCACCACAGTCTCCAGTATTTTGTTGAATGCCTCTACTATCCCATTAGCTTGTGGGTGGTACAGTGTGTTTTTCTGATGATACACCTGGAACTCTTATGTGAGCACACTAATGGTTTCATTTAGGCAATGTGTTCCGTGATCACTCATTAAGATTTTTGGACAACCAAAGCATGTAAACATGTTTTTGAGCAAAAACTTCGTAGTTGTAGCGTCCGTGTAGTCCTTGACCAGCTGCTTTTGCCCATTGTGTCAGGTACTCCATCACGGTGATGATGTAGTGCGCACCCATATTTTCCTGAGGTTTGATCAGTCCCACAAAGTCAATTGCCCATTTTTCAAATAGCTGTAGTGTCATTTGTGGATTTAGTGGCATCTCATCCCGTCGTGATGGTTTCCCAATCCTTTGACATATATCGCAGGCCTTACAATGCACTTTCAAATCCTGGTGCAAGGTCGGCCACCATAACCCTGCGCGAAGAATCTTTTGTGCAGTCCCACGTCCTGCATAGTGTCCTCCTACAATGCCCCCATATGCTTCCACGAGGATCTAACCTCGTTCAAATTCAGGTACGTACCTTCACAATATCTCATCATTGCCCATCTTGTAGAGGTGCCCTTTGATGACAGAAAAGTCCATCGCACGCACTACCAATTCCTTCTTCTATTGGACTGAGTATTCCTTCAGTGCAGTTCCTATTGTTAGAAAATGGATTATATCTTCGAAGTGTTCTTCTACAATGTATACTGCAGAGAGCTATGCATTAGGTAGTGCCTCCTCCAAATTCTTGGGTTCCTCGCCCGTCTCAATTCATGATAAGTGATCCGGTCCTACATTTAGGCGTCCCAACTTGATTATGACCTCAAAATCATATTTTTGAAATAGTAAGAGCCATCTGCATATGTGCCCCCGCAAAACAGGTTTATTCACCAGGTATTTCAACACAAAATGGTCGATATACATCTTGAAATGTCCCCTGAGTAAATAGTGTCGGAATTTTTGGAGCATGTACACCATTTCCAACCCCTCGCACTCGGTGGTAGAGTAGTTATTTTCTACTTTGGACAATCACTGACTTGTAAACACGATTAGGTGATCCACACCCTCCACGCCCTCCTGTGTGAGTATGGCTCCTAGCGCGATACATGACGCATCAACATGTACATGAAATTCCACATCCCATTTTGGGAAGACCAGGATTGGAGCAGAGGCTAGTTTCCCCTTTAGGACATCTAAACTTGCCATACAATCATCATTCCAAAAATATGTGACATCATTGTTCAATATCTTTTCCATTGGCACAGTTATTTGGGCATAACTTTTGATGAAATTCCTATAGTATCTGGTGTGCCCTAAGGTACTGCATAGTTGTTTAACACTTCACAGTGCTTCCAAATTTAGGATAATGAAAATCTTCATAGGGTCCACCATCAGGCCTTGTTTGCAAACCACATTTCCTAGCAGGTTTCCAAAGGGAACAAGGAACGTGCACTTCTCAAGGTTCAAAACAATCTGGTGTCAACGGCAAGTATTCAACATCAAGCGTAAACTCGCTACATGATGCTTAACTAGTCCAAAGATAGTCCAATCATCTAGATAGACCTCCAAGAACTTGTGGATGTATTCTTTGAACGTGGCCACTACGATGCATGAAAACATAGCTGCCGCGTTCTTCAGTCCAAACGGCATAACAATGTATTGAAAGCAACCCCATTCTATTGTGAAGGTCATTTTTCTCCTATCTTCTGGCACGATCTTGATCTAATGGTACCCTGAGAACCCATCCATGAACAAGTATGCTTCATGACCGCTAACATTCTCCAGTACTTCATCTATGAATGGTGTCGAGAATGGATCGTGTACACAGGCATCGTTCAGCTTCCTAAGGTCCACGCATATTCTTATTTATTCCTTTTGTTTTTTCTCCTATACTACCATAGGACTTACCTTGTCAGATTCTACCACTGGTTCAATAATTCCAACTACGAACATTTTGTCTAACTCATCACGGACCTTTTCTTTCTACTTCCGATTCAAGTGGTATGATTTCTACTTAACTGGCTTCGCGTCAGGTTTTAGGGTGATCTTCATCATCCCTAAGTCGCCAATGATCCCTTTTAAGTCTGTAATTTTGGTCCGGAACAAGTCTTGGTATTCGCAGAGTAACTCAGTGACCTTATCCACTGTGGCATCATCTCAATAGTCCCCAAGTGTTGCGTACTTCAGCTCCGCCTCTATTCCAATGTTGACCTGTTTCGTCTTCAATGACATGGTGATGTCGGGGTCTTCAAGTGATGGTCCGCGAATCTTGCGACAACCTTCCGTTTACGAAATGTTAATGTTTCATGGGTCCTCATCATCCTACTCAATATTTATGTTATAAAACTCTAGTGCACAGCTCAACTGTGTCCCCATTCTGGCTGAAGTACTTCCATTGGCTCCTAGGGAATTTTGAAGATAGTTTCTTTTACTGCCTATAGCACATCGTCAACACTATCTGACCAACGATCTTCAAATGTGAAGGTTAATAGAAATCCCTTGTGCAAGACATCCCATTCACTTGTACCATGGCAAAGCTTGGTCTCAGTATACCAATTCATGGTTATGACATCTAGGGTATGATAGAATAAATGTACCTATTCAGGTTGTGGCTCTTCCCCGTAGAACTTGTTCCATTTTGCGAGGTGTGTGCGTGGATCATCTCATTCGTCCTGTTTTTCTACTAGCCATTTCTGTAGTTTCCCAAATCATAGGTACATCATCCTTCTGCATCTGCGCTAGTCCTCAAAATTTCCTTGATGTGTACCCCGCCATCCTGTGGGCATCGCGCGCAGTGCCCACTTCAGCACATCGAACCACTGCTGTTTTGGTATTGCGCTTTCAAATTTGCTCAGGAATTCATCCATCGCTATTAATTTCATAATATGTCAGTAGATCCCTTGCTTTTGTTGTCATGCAGTGTAGCGATCTAACCATCATGTTGCGATTAAGCATTGTTCCTTCATGCAGCCAATTCTGCCATCGCTCTATCTCTTCTCTGAATCCGAAGTGCAAGAGCTTTTGCACTCCGATGAAATCCTTGCTTTTGTAGTCAGATTCACCCAATCCTCTTCTCACATAGTTATCTTGCAAATACAATCGATATCATCATCACTATCGTTGTCACGCACCGGTTCAGTGTATCGCACTCCTTCGGCTGGATCTAGCGGTACTACTAATGCGTACTGAATTTTTCTCAAAAATCATTTTTCGCTTCTTAAGATTTATGACTCCGTTCATATTGGTGGCCCATTCTATTCCTAGTAGCGCGAGATAGGTATTACTATCACCGAAAATCTCTATCACTTCAAAATCCACCTGCGCGCTTGCACCTTCAATATCTATTATTACCCCTTGCAATCTTCCCATGGGCAAGATCTTTTGTTGGTTTGCCATTCGTAACTAAATAGGAGACCACTGTAGCACAGGTCTACCCATGCATTCCCATCTTTGTTTTGGCATTACATTTGCGTTCGATTCGAGATCCAAGATTACCTGATCCATTTCATGTTCGTTGATTTGCGCAGTTAACCTCATTTCCCTTCTTGTGCGCAATGCATGCTTTCCAAGTTTCCAGACCACACACGGTTCTCCCGACCCTGCGCACCTAGCGGTAAGTTCCTGTAGTCCTTTTATTGCCTTGCTCTCACATATAAGTTTCATGCATGTCTCCAGAAAGGTAGTGAGGATTGAACGATCCATTCCTGGTTCTAATTGATCCTTACTACCTGAAGTGGAGGCCTTAGTGAGGCTCTTCTTAGCTTCCATGAATATCTCCTTCGCGCGTTCTAAATCAAATTCGAGTTCCTTTGTTGGAGCCTTGCAAGCCCACATACTTTCTTCTGGATTCTTACCTTTATCATTGCTAGTGGTCATATTGCTCCTGAGCATCATGTTTACATTCAAGTCTTCTTCACGTGGCTCAGACCTCATCATCTGTAAATTCTGAGTCGGAAGCAGCTAAAGTACCCCTTTTTCGTGTAGTATCACTATTAGTGTAAGGCAGTCTTTTGCCTCATGATCAAAATGAGTACATTACAAACATGATATCCTCATTGGGTTTGTACAATCGTGGGCATAGTGGCCTATCCCTCTGCAATTATAACAAATTAACTGTCCGCGACCCCTTCCTAGTCCCATTCCACCTCGACCTCGACCGTGCCCCTGAAATCCAGAGTGTGCCATTCCTGCATTCGGGTTAAGGGCTTGCCTTTCAGTCTGCACCATGTAGGCAGGAGTTTGATCCATCATTAGTTCATAGCTTCTGCAGGTGCACTCATCATGGCCTACTGACCTGCAGAAGTTACAGAACAATTGCTGGGACGTCTATGTATATTTCTGCAATAGATGACAATTATTTGTAGTGTGTTTTCCTCCTATCTGATAGATCATGCACCATAATGTAGGCACTACACTCAGTCCTGCCTATGCGTTAGGTATTGATGGCATCGACCCTCCTCCTACCAAGTAGTTCACGAACACTGGAAAATGGTCCTTCTCATGCCCCTGGCCTTTGCATTTTATGCACCATACCTCTTCGCGTGCTACCAAATGAGGTGTCCTGTCCTGTTTCAAACTTTTCATTTCCAGACACAGATTTTGCAATTGTGCATGGATTTGTTGGATTCCCAGACCAGGGTCTTGTATAGGGGTCTCATGCAATCTCATCGCCATTTCTAAAGCTTCGGCCTGGGTTGAAAGTTTTTGTTCTGACAGTGCCATCCTTAAGTGTGGTGTCAATGATGCTATAGACCATGCGCCATGTTGTCCGTTCGTTAACGTCATGTTGGCTTCGCAAATCATGCCCTTCAATCTTTGGTCCAGATCCCAAGGGGTCTTACCCAGGAGCATTGTGATCTCCTTAAACCCGATGATTGATTGTGTTTCCGACTTTGGCCTACTAAATTCTATATTTAGTGTGGCTTAGATCTCTATGATTCTCGCGTTTGGATGGTCATTAGAATGCTTGATGTACCATGTTAATGAGTGATCTTGCAATGCGCTCACCAGTGTAGCCTTCTTGATATTGTCATCCACAACACCTTGTGCTTCCCATACTACTGTTACCATGAACCAGAATTGGTCTGGATCTTCATTCCCTACCCCTTTGAATACCATCAGTTTGATTGCACTCGCCATACTGAACTATGGTGGTGGCGGAGGTGGGGTGGGTGGAGATGTAGGTGAGGAGGGTGAGATGGGTGGCAGTGTAGGTGGAGGTGGTAAATGTAGAATGTGCCACCTTATCAGATTGACACGCTTCTCAGAGAAATTTTCATGGGCTCTTCCTTGCTTTCTTGTGAGGGGGAAACTAAGGGACTGGTTTCCAATTCTTCTCTATTTTCGCTTTTGTAGATCTTCCCACTTCACATAGTCCCAAACATTAATTTATTCGCATAACCCGCTTTTCACACAATAGCATCTTAATCCAAGTGTTCAAAGGTTTAATATACTTACCTCGTGGTCCCTTGAGGAAACGTCACTCCGCCTCACTGTAGCTGATGATCGTATCTACTTCGAAATCAGTGATAAATCCTCCTATAATTTGGTCAAGCCAATGGTCCACAACTCGCACGATCTTATCTCCTAATGCTTCTAGTCTGCACACTAATTCCAGAGTCCACACGATTGGTTTGTCGAGCCTACACCTTCCTTGACTCTCTGCTAGCTTTGCAATCCACTATACAACTTAGAAGGAAAGGATGCAAAGAAAATTTCGTGGATTTCCATATACAAGTAATGCTCCAGCCACTGTTCCTTAGATACTCGTAGATTTCCATTTTCCTACGCCATGAACTCGTGAATCTTCTTATCCAACAACTCTTCAATTTCTTTCTTTGTTGGATTCCAGTAGCATGACATCAAACATCCCTTATGCAGATCCAGGTCCTAGCAACGGAACCATTTGTTAGCTTGTATGAGCCTGACCTAGGCTCAGAGGTGATTTAGCAAGTGAATCCCACTACTACTTGCCCTTTTGGCAACAATCCATGGAGCATGGACTGAGGTCTCACTCAAAGTAATATGGGAGGGTGCTAGAACCAAGTTTCTATACCCTAGGGATGTCTGATGAGCTTTTGGCGGTTCATGGTTTGACCTTGCACGTACGTTGCTATGTGCACCTATTAGTCCCTCACCACCTATGTTGCTGCCTCCCCGCAACCTTAGTGGGGGTGTGGTCCTTATTATACCCAAGTTCCTTGCTATTTAATCTCTTATTACCCAATTACTTAAATTATTTGTGTAAGATTGATGATAAATTAACAGTATATCCAGCAACCATATAAGTGCGCGTGATAAACAAAACAATATGAATGTAAAGAAGGCCATATACATCAGATGCATAGAAATTGGAATCAAATTCTCTTTATCTATTCTTCGTTCAAGATTACAGACTTGACACTGCCCTGCGCGCTCAACTGCAGGGGTCCACGCACTCAACTGGGGACTCTACTTAGGCCTCTACACACTTAGTTGCAGAGCCTCTTCCTACTACTACAACCCAATACACTTAGACTCTACTTTATGATGGAACCATTCATATTCATCTATCTCTCCAATTAGCTCTATTTACAACTTATAGCCTCACTCTATTTATACAATCCCATGATCTGTGGACCATGGGTAGATTGACATGACATTATGTTACTTTACAATACTTAGGGCGGTCAACCCTATGACCCATCCTATACTTCGCGCTCCGCACCCACAATTTGTGAAGTCTTACAATAAATTTGACCAACACTTGGGCTTTGAGCTCCAAAACATGTTGTGGGGGGATTCCATGCGCAATAGCTACCACCTCCCCTGACTCAGAACCTGTAGATGATGAGGTCTGAGTCATGCGAGGAATATCCGAACATAAATATAGTGCTCCGAAGTGGAATCGTGATGGGAGATGACAAGGGGAAATAGCCAGAAGATAGTACATGGGTTCACAAAGCCCAATGAAAGAGGTTGAGTTTGATTTGGGACGCACTCGGGAAACCTTCATGGAAGCTAAGAAGAGCTTCACTGAGGCCTCCACTTCAAGAAGCAAAGATAAGCCTGAGCCAGAGATGGACCCCTCTATGTTCATAACTTTCCTGGAAACCTGTATGAAGTTACTGCGCGATAGTAAGGATATGAAAGGGTTACAGGAAATTATTAATAGATGTGCTGGGACCGCGCCAGGTGAACCAAGCGTAGTCCACAAGATTGGAAAGCATAAGATAAGGATAGGACATGAAATGAGACTAACTGAACAGATCGAAGAATATGAGATGGATCAAATCATTATGGATTTGGGATCATATGCGAATGTTTTACTGAAACAGACATGGGAGTGATTGGGGAGACCTGTGCTACAATGATCTCCAATTCAGTTGAGGATGATGAATCAATAGAAAATCATACCCATGGGGTGACTACAGAGAGTAACCATGGATATTGAGGGAGTGAGCGCGCTAGAAGATTTTGAAGTAATAGAGATTGTTGATGACAACAATTTCTACCCTGCACTCTTGGGAATTGACTGGGCTACTGATATGAATGGGGTAATCAATATGAAGAAGCGAAAGATGATCTTTGAGAAGAAGTCACTGCTCGTAATAATAACCCTGGATCTTATTGAAGGATCACACTATATAGAACTAGTCCACAACTATGAGAGTGATGATGATCTGGATTGCATATATAAGATAACAACATGAGACCAAGACTAGGTAAATCCCACTGCAGATGGGCAGATTACATGGGAGCACGAGAGTTCCTACACTTTAGATTCTGATGAAGAAATAGAACACTATCAAGATTTGTTACATGAGGTAACTATGCTGAATTGCAACATGATGACCCGGTCGTTGTGTTGCGTGTCGTCAGAAGTAAGAAATCTTCCTACTTATGATGGTCTAACTGAGGTAGATACCTTCTTGGATGCATTTGAAAGGGAGGTTCCATAAAAGCAACACTTTCAGGCCTTGGACTGGGTACTGTGTGCTACGCCCGCAAGATGGTGGGGTACGCACATAGGAAACTTTTATGATTGGCATGAATATAGGAGGATGATGAGAGCATGATTTGGGAAACCTAAGATACGTCTGACAGAAAATTATGATGGGAAGGATTATCTGCACGTGCATCTAGCCAAATGGATGTAGGCTTATGGAGAAAAGCCACAACTTAAATGGGTGCACCTGTTCTGTCACACCCTCGATGTTGTCCCAATGAATTGGTATATAGAAACAGAGCTCCACCATGGGACTGGTGAATGGGATATCCTGCATGAAGATTTCATGATGACATTTAGTTTTGAGGATGGATTTGACAACATTGATGAAGTGCTACAAGAGGTGAAAGCAACCATGTTTAGGATACCACAGGATCCTTTAGACCTGCCTTAGCCTGAATGGGCTACTCAGTTGAGTCGCGCCCTGGAATGTTATAATGTAACTGCTAAAGAGGAGGATGAGGATCCATGAAAGATTAACATTCTAGAAATAGAAGGCCACCGCGAGGTTCAGGGACCACAAATTGAGAACCCTGATATAACTGCGCCAGTGAAAACTAAACAGGTGAACATTGGTACAAAGGCAGAACCCAAATTCGCAAATATTAGAGACTACTGGGATGAAGTGACAGTGGATAAGGTAAACTGAATTACTCTGTGAATATCAGGACTTACTATTGACCAAGTTTACGGATTTGAAAGGAATAATTGGAGATCTGGGAGTGATGAAGATCACGTTAAAGCGCGATGCGAAGCTAGTCAAGCAGAGGCCTTACCGCCTAAATCTGAAATACAAGGAGAAGGTCCACTTAGAGCTAGACAAAATGCTAGTAGCAAGCATCATTGAGCCTGTGGAGGAGTTCGATTGGGTAAGCCCAATGGTGGTGCAAGAGAAGACACAAAAGGATGAGATAAGGATATGCGTGGACCTTAGGAAGCTGAATGATGCTTGTGTGCATGATCCTTTCCCAACTCCATTCACAGATGAAGCATTGGACAATATAGGTGGTCAAGAGGCATACTCCTTTATTGATGGGTTCTCTGGGTACCACCAAATCAAAATCTCTCTAGAGGATAGGAGCAAGACAACCTTCACGACTGAGTGGGGTTGCTTTCAATACACTATAATGCCGTTTGGGTTGAAGAATGTGCTTGCTATCATTTTGCACGTGGTCGTTGTGACATTCAAGGAATTTATTCATAAGTTCCTAGAGGTATATTTTGATGATTGGACTGTATTTGGATTAATTAAGCACCATGTAGCGAGCTTGTGCTTGATGTTGAATACCTGCCAAAGATACCAGATCACGCTCAACCTCAAGAAGTGTTTATTTTGCGTTCCTTCTGGGAACCTATTGGGGCATGTGGTTTGCAGACAAGGGATGATGGTAGACCCCGTGAAGATCGTGGTGATTCTGAACTTGGAAGTGCTGAGAAGTGTTAAATAGTTGTGTGCTACTTTGGGGCATACGGGATATACATAAAGTTTATCAAAGGCTATGCCCACATCATTGCGCTGATGGAAAAATTGTTGAAGAAGGATGTCTCATTCTGATTGAATGATTATTTTAAGAAAATCTTGGATATATTAAAATAAAATATGGTTACTACGCCGATTCTAGTCTTCCCGAACTAGAAGAAATAATTTCATGTACATGTTGATGTGTCATGTATAGCGCTAGGGGCAGTACTAACACAGGATGGTAGAGAAGGCTTGGACCACCCTATCGCGTTCGCACACTGTAGATTATCCAAAGTAGAGAAGAACTATTCCACCACTAAGCGTGAAGGGCTAGCTATGGTGTATGTGCTCTAGAAGTACCAACACTACTTGCTAGGAGGCCACTTTAAGATTTATATGGATCAGTTTGCGCTAAAGTACCTGGTCAATAAGCCTGTGTTGGGGGGGCACATTTGCAGATGGATTTTATTATTCCAGGAATATGATTTTGAAGTTGTTGTGAAGCCTGGACGATTGAACACAGGACCAGACCACCTATCGCACATTAAGATAGGGTAGGAATCCACTAATTTGGAGGAAGGATTACCTGATGCGTAGCTTTTTGTTGTGCACATTGCAGATGGAAATTTCGAGGATATAATACACTTCATAACAACTATAACTACGTTGGAAGGATACTCTATCCAGCAAAAGAAGGAATTAGTGGTGCGTGCGACAAATTTCTTTGTCATTGTTGGGCATCTATACAATATGGGGACTGATGAGATATTGCAAAGGTATGTACCTAAGTTTGAATGAAGCATCATCCTCGTGGATGCTCATGGGGGCATGGTGGGAGGACATTATGCAAGAAGAGCAACCGCGCAGAATATTTTACACACAGGGTTGTGGTGGAAAACCCTTCATCAGGATTCAAAAGCATATTACAATGCATGTGACATATGTCAAAGAATAGGTAAGCCATCATGCAGGGATGAAATGCTTTTGAATCCATAAATGACGTTGCAACCTTTCGAAAAGTGGGCAATAGATTTTGTAGGACCTATTCAGCCTCAAGGGAAGACATGCGCGAGGTACATTATCACTGCAATGGAGTACTTGACTCGTTGGATAGAAGCGCAACCGGTGAAGGATTGCACAGGCGTGACTGTCACAAAGTTTCTATTTGAGAATGTACTAACGTGATTTAGCTATCTAAAGGTCTTGATGAGTGATCGTGGTACGCACTACTTGAATGAGACAATCACACACTAATGGAGTAATTTCAGATGTATCACCAGAAGAGTACACCTTATCACCCACAGGCTAATGGGACAATGGAGGCATTCAACAAAGTGCTCGAAACCATGCTAACCAAGGTTTGCAGTACTCAACAAAGTGATTGGGACCTACGCATACCTACAGTATTGTGGGCTTATCAGACAATGTGCAAGAAGTTAACGGGACAGACACCCTTTAGGATGGTATTGGGGTTGAAGCTGTGATGCCTATGGAATACATCGCGCCTAGTCTGCGCATAGCAGTGATCATAGGTATGACGGATCGTAGAGCCCTGTAAGAGAGGCTCGCGTAGTTGGATGAGATGGAAGAAGAGATATTTTTGGTTGGATTTCACTAGCATGTCCAAAAGCTGCGTGAAAAGGCATGGCACGATTGACATATTAAGCTATGCACATTTAAGGTGAATGCCTTGGTGTTGTTGTATGACAGTAAGTTTGATAAATTTCCAGGGAAACTCAGAATGCATTGGCTAGGGCCGTATGTTATTAAGGAGATTACTGATAATGGCGTGGTCTAGTTGGTTAAGTTGAATGGAGATCCCTTCCCATGAAAGGTTAATGGCAATCATTTGTAGCCATACACAGGTGGCCTAGCCATTTGAATATCTAACAAAAGCACAATCTTAGCACTCTAGGTAGCTAAAAGGAGGTACGTAACTATAAACAACATTTTCTGGGTTGGATAGCTACACAATTTCAACACTGCATGAAGCTTCGAAGTGTCACAGGGTCTACGACAGCGCGAAGACAGCTGTGCTAGTGCAAAGGTTTGCCGGAAAGTGACCGTTAAAGTCACTATTCATGATTTGATGGTTAGTTTGAGGCCAAATGGAGCAGGCGACAGGAATTTAAGGTGATATTTATGGGTTAGATTCCTGAAAATCTGTCACCAATCTAGCATTAATGGATCGAATGTGGGGGGGCAACAGTCGAATTTGAATTCAAAAGGCCCTATAAATTACAAGTAGCTACCCAGTGAACAACACTTGGCATTTTGAGAAATGAGTTTTTGCGCGCTCAAGTATACATGAACCGAGAGCTATTTGAGACCTTGAAAGTGAATTCATTGTTTGAGCAACTACCAGAGGCACTACAAGATTTGTGGAATAGCGCTATGTCAACACCTGCAAAAAACATGGACACAAGAGTAGTGATAGCCGAGGAAGCCACGTAGGAAATTGCAGAAGTGGAAGCCCCAGAGAGCGCCAGAATGATATTTGAGGTCCCTAAATCACCTAGAACACTAAGACCTAATAAGGATAAGCAGGCTATGATCCTGGTGCGAGTCTTGCCTAGAAACCCACAGAGGACCAAGATCACCTTGCAGGAAAAGGGGAAGGCCATTAATCTAGAGGCCAACAAGGAGGAATTTGAAGAAATATTGGTGGATGAGGAGGATGAAGAAATGGAAGTTGAAACCCAGGGTGTGGACCCTATTACTAGGCTACTAGAATATGTTCCTCCGCGCAAGGGCAAAGCCAAGGTACCAAAGGACATAGACGAGAGCAAGAGCTCCCTGCAAACCCCGTTTCTCTTAGATGATATTGTTTTTGAGGGGCCACACTTAGGACGAGTTCCTATATTGAAGTTTGAGGATTGGGACCTCGTGGATCATGAGAAATTCCCACATTTAGCGACTGAGTAGCTAATGCATCGGTGAATTGATGCGACACTGGGGTGATTGAATTGGAGCAGTGCAAATGGCTAAAGGGAGTAGAAAAATCTGGTTTGCTAAACTTGCTCTGGCTGCCATATTACTGCTATAGGATAAAATGCATGGTGTATGGAGAATGTAGATACCCTCAAAGGTCTTCCATGGACCTTTTGTAGACTATAATATTATCTACAACCATCACAAAGCTACATGCATGTCCATAAACATTAACTAACTATAAAAGCAAGACAGGTGGATTACCTCAAGCCTCCATGTAGATTTGTTGGAGAGAAAAATGCGGCTAGGTGGAAGTCCCCTTAGTTAGATCCAGATCAAGTCTTGCACATAGAAGAGACAAGCATAATCACAACATACAACCTTGATAACTAATACATGAATACATTAAAGACATCTAGTTACACATAACTAAGCTACTCATGCTAAAAGGTATTGGACAAACAAATAAATGAATGATAGTACCAACACCATGGAGTAGAGAGTACAACTGCAATTCTATATCAATGTTAGAAGAGGGATTACAACCATCTGTTGCATCAACCTTCCCTTACCCCTCCAGCTTCTCTCTCTCTCTCCCTTCTTACCAACTTATTATGCTTATATTTGAGACTATGCTCAACAATCAAGTAAGCTATCCTTTCAAATGATCTGACCTCTATCACCATAGTCATAGATTTGCTTATGTAGAAATCAAGTTAGGGTTTCCAAGTTCCTCCATGAGTTCCTTAAGGTAAAAGCAATGACATCTGACATCTGGGCAATGTGACTGCTGAGTTTCTTTACAACAGCCCCAAAGGTTGTGCCAATAATCCCATCGACATGCATTCTGGGGTGCTGAGTAGCGGAAACATTGGAGTTACAAGTGGCATTGGGGTTTATATCATAAAGAGTGCCAGACTATGAATATATCATATCTAAGTGCTAGGCATGACGTATGGATTGGTCTTCTATGACCGCACCACCTAAAGTGACATATTTAGCGATTTACGGGAGTAGGGACTTGTAGAACCAGTCCACTAAGAGATAGTCTGGGAGGGGAGCTTTGAATAACCTCCACCTACATCTCCATTCATGTATAAGATCAGAGATGTGGGTGGCGGTATCCTGACGTAATGAAGTGAGGAGCTCTATCCCAGTCTCATAGCGGATGGGTAGCTAGAAGTGATTTAATAATTCCATTGCTAGAGCATCGAAGGTATTTACTAACATGCGTGGTAACTCAATGTACCACTTAGCTACGTTTCCAGTGAGGGTGCAAGGAAAAAGACGTAACTGGACACTATTGTCCACCATGGAGTTGGAAACACACCAAAGATGATAGGTGGTGATATGGGTGCTCGGATCCTCCCTTTGTTTCCCTTCGAACTTGGGGATGTCTGTTGGTATTTTATGCGGGATCAGCGGCCAAAGTAAGTTATGATATATGGGGTCATTTGTAAGTTTGTACAAGTTGGGGATATCCAATGTTGCCAATAAAGGAAAAGTGTGTGGTGCCCCCAACTCAGACCAAGTCGATGACATATGACTTGAGGAACCTTGTGGTCCTCCCATCGTTTGAGTCCCAATATTATACATAGGCTACGTGGTATAGTAGTTTCCTTGGGGAATGGCATCGTAGTGTGGATTTCCATGGGGAATGTGATGTTGGGGTATAGAATTGCCCCCAGGATAAGCAGTGCCCCCTTGATTCATTTGAATTTGTGAGTAGGGTACCCCCATGAATTGGTTGAGACCTCCTTGAGGATTCCCACTTGCCACAAAACTAACCATATGTCCTTGATTGACATAAGGAACACTCATGTCAATCAATGACTCACCATGCATGCCTGAGAATGGAGGGAGAACTGTTACGTTCCCAACTGGTATGTGCATATTGGGAATGCCCCCAGATACTTGAATCTAGGGGTTTGAACTGTATAATGGTTGTCGACCATATTGTTGGTGGAGGGGAACCGTGCTAATAGTTCTATATTGAGCGTTATAAGGAGTGTTGTATGTAGCACTTGTCGAAGGTATATAGTTTGACACTAAAGGGGTGGAACCTAGCATCAGCTAGGTTCCACTCATGGAGGGTGTCATGTGAGTGTTTGCACCTAGGACAAATGGGATAGCGAGGTTTTCCATCAACGATGTGGTGGTGACCGACTGGGGAAGTGGTGGAGGACCAAAAGTGTCCACAAAGTTCCACGACTTGTTAGTCGTCGACGGGATGGATGGAAATGTTCCAACTAAAGAGATAGGGAGTACAGGTTCCACGGGAACCAAGTGTGGGTCCAATGGATTCGTGAGCAAAGGGTTGAAGGGAGGAAGAAATCCTTCAGTAAATAAATCCTCCAGCAGACTTGAATCGTCGGTTGTCCAAACAAACTCCGTGTGAGATCTAGGAGATTGATTCCTCGAAGATGGGGAATCCAGTTCACTGGAGCTCAGCGGATCTTCCACAATGAGTGGAGGAAGTCCTAACAATCGTCTAGATTGACGATGAGGACCGGATGTAGCCATGGTGACCATTAATTTTTATTAATAAATTTTATCGTGATATTTGTTAAAGTCTCAATGATAGAACATAGGTACCTAAAAAATATAAAAAATACACTAAGTTGATAAATTAGAAAACAGAGGGAAATCACCCTGTCTGATAAGCATCGATCACTGGAGATGAAACCAAGTATCACAATGAATAATAGAGAGGGTTGGCCAAATGTATAGTTACATTTACTCTAGAGCTTCGGCCAAACCTCAGATTGAGGGACCAAGTACTCTCGTGAAGACGAGCACCCTCCCAAAAACTGAAGACAAAGTAGGTCTGTCTGTGTCAGGTACTAGGTCACCCTGCCCCAGTCACCTTGTGTAAGTCCCTAAAAGCTTGGCCACTAATGATACCTCAGATCATAGACACTACTTGGGGGGAGATAGTCACAGATAGTACGCTGTGTGGGAAAGATACTTGAGTCCTCAACTCAGCTCCGAAATCCCCGAAGGGATCCCCAATACACAGAACGCCCAAAGGAGTTGCAAGCCAGGGTAGGCTACCTTCACTTACAGTCTGATGTTGTCTCGTATTTAGCTCCGCTTTGACTGAGGTGGTCCCAGTAGTATGAGTGGCGAAGGAATTTTCTCTCTTTTAATGAAACTAGTTTTGGTTTCTGATCTTGGGCAATTTACTCACACTACCTATCCCAAGATCCTAACCTGAACTAATGTTTGTTTGCTCAATAAATAGTTACTGATTTATTTTAGGTAAATTTTATGTGTACTTTTTTAGTGTCTTCGGTAGGGAAGTTCACGTATAAAATGTGACGGGACTCTGACTAAAAAATAATGCACAAGACAATGCTTTAAAAAATATTCAATTCGATGAAAACAAGTTGTATTCTATAGGTGAGAGTCTTTCACATATTCATATTTGTTCTATGAATCCTAGTCATTATAACACATGCATAACCAACATAAAATCTTTCCAATGCTTTCTTAACAGCTATTTGAAACCAAAATAAAGCAGCTTTTAACCAGCTAAACATAATAATGAATAAAAAATGTGGATCTTTATTTCATAAAAAATGTTTTAAGAAATAAAAAAAACTTATTTCCTAAAAAAAATTTCTTTCAGGAAATCGACCTTGCTAAAAAAATGCAGTTGTAGACCCTATTTCAATCCATGAGCAGGCTTCCTATCCCCTTGAGTTTGCAGACACAACTTTATATCAAGATTTTAAGGGACTAACACTTTGTGGCAGTGGCCATAGAGAGTTACTAGGTCCACTAATGCTTTGTTTGTGCAGACACAGAGCTTTATAAAGCACTGTTTATTTTGCTAACCTGCATTAGTGTGGGAAAATAGCTCAAAACAAGGCCTTTTGGATCAGATTCAAGGTTGAATATGTGAAGGCAGAATGCAACAAGGTTTTGGTGGGTCAGAAAAGGAATGCAGAAGTACAGGGAGGTCTTAGAAGGAGGAGGAAACTGAGAACTATCCAGGTAAACCAAGAACTAGATGTATAGTCCCCAGTGGAGTGGCCAATTCTGCTATAAGATAAAATGCACGGTGTATGGAGAATGGAGATACCCTCAAAGGTCTTCCCGGGACCTTTGGCAAACTGTAAGATTATCTGCAGCCATCACAGAGTTACATGCATGTCCATAAACATTAACTAACTATCAAAGAAAGACAGGTGGATTACCTCAAGCCTCCATGTAGATTTGCTAGAGAGCACAATGCAGCTAGGTGCAAGTCCCATCAACCGGCTCCAAATCAAGTCCTGCACATAGAAGAGACAAGCATAATCACAACATACAACCTTGATAACTAATACATGAGTACATAAAAGACATCTAGTTACACATAACTAAGCTACTCATGCTAAAAGGTATTGGACAAACAAATAAATGAATGATAGTACCAACACCACGGAGTAGACAGTGCAACTACAATTCTATATTAATGTCGGAAGAGTGATTACAACCATCTATTACATCAACCTTCCCTTACCCCTCCAGCTTCTCTCTTTCTCTCCCTTCTTACCAACTTCTTATGCTTAGATTTGAGACTATGCTCAACAATCAAGTAAGCTATCCTTTCAAATGATCTAACCTCTATCACCATAGCCCTAGCTTTGCTTATGAGGCAATCGAGTTAGGGTTGCCAAGTTCCTCCATGAGTTCCTTAAGGTAAAAGCAATGAAGTTTCCATGCTTTTTAGCTCTTTCCCATTTGCCCCCTTCATTAGGATTAATTATCCCCCAAATAGGTCAAACTTGAGATGTTTCCTTGCTTTTCTTGAGTAGATTTAGGAGAAAATATCTAGATATTTATGAGTCAATTCGCTCCTTCGACCTTTAGAACTTCATTAGGATCAACTAATGCTATTCCCAAACTAACAAATACAGTTAGTAGGGTCACTAACGCACCCTTAGGCTTACTGAGAAGCTTTATAAAGTAGGTTGTTAGTGTATAGATAGTGTTAGTGTGGAAACAAGGCATGTGATCTTGGTCCTTGCTTTAGCTATCATGTCTTTCCCCTCTGAGCTGATGAGGGGGTCATTTTGCTGTATAACAATTACCACCGTACCCCAGTGACCCTCTTCGTCGTCAAGCAATTGCTCTGCTTGGTGCATGATCAGTGTTTGTGGTTGGAGGAGCCCATTCCCATCGCAGACCATTTGATTCATCAAATTACACAACTTCCTTACTCAGGGGAGGATCTAACCAATATTTCTAAAGGAAAAGGTGGTGAGTTGGCCCTAGCAGAAGCGATGAAGAAGAAGTTCAAGTTGGAGAAGTAGAAGCGAGGATACGCCATCTCCAACATTAACAACCTTGCAATCAAGGTTGTGACACAAATACTAGTAGAGAAGGTGATGCAAAAGTGCTACGTGGATGAGGTGCCCGCACACGTGGTTGCACTGGCGGCCCAATGTGCGGAAGGAGTCCAGTTAAATTGGGCGAACTATCTATGTAGTGAGTTCCTTGCAAACTATTGCGTGGCACAAGAGCAGGGAAAAATGTTTCACTATGTCTGGCTCTTGTCGTCCATAGTAATGGTGGCATGGGAGCTACCCGAAGATAGACAATTCCCTTCGGTTGCACCAAACCTTCTAGAGGTAACGAAGTACATTTCACTGTGGGTGACCAAGGATGTGAAACGAATAAAAGAAAGAAAGATTTTTTGGGTATTAATGGAGATGAATATTTGGATGGGGATCAATCGCAAGCCACGGTTGTCGCCCAAAGTATACACCAGTCTACAGAGCTTTGCAGAGTTCAAAGCAAATTTCCACCATGTTTTTATCAGGGCACGAAAGGACCCTACGAAATCATGGCATAACCTACCGTACCTGGTGACTGATGATGTAATTTTCACAGTCCTTGAGTCTTGGCCGTCAGAGTAGCATGCTCCAGCTAGCTCCATAGTGCAAATGGACAAGTCTACCGCGCAGTGCAAGAAGGAAGAGACAAAGCTTTGAATGGCACAACTGGTATAGAAGTGCAAAGAAGAGGAAGTAGAGGCTAAGGCCTAGGCAGCGCGCAATGCCGCAAAACTAGCATAACAACAGAAAATAGGAGGAGAAGAGCGTGAAGGACACAAGTCACCTTCACCCGACACTGAGGCAGAAACAGAGATAGAACAAGGTGGCATGGACCCACAGACGACGTCAACTCAACTCAAGCCTCAACAACCGTGAGAGCAGACAGGGCCATGAAAGAAAACTAAGACATGAAAGACGTCCTTTGACCCAATCACCCTCATTGAGGGGGATTTGCATGATATCAGAGAAACGGTGAGGGATGTCACCACGGAGACACTCCAAAAGTTCGAAGAACAATACTTGTTGGTATTGGGGGCTCTCTGAACAAAGTTGCAAGAGTTGTAGGCACACACTCCACAGGCTAGCACAGTGTCCACCAGCCTTGCAATCGACACTTCAACTGCCGAGGAGATGTTGCGCACAGGGATGACCAACGCGGTACTGCTACCTGATGGGTTACTCACTACAGAAAATGAGGCCAACATGCCTATGGTTAGTAGTCTGAAAGGGGTAGGAGTGAACATGGTCATGCTCCCTTCGGAGACACTCTACCTCTTACAAGATGGAGTCACCGGGGAACTCAAGTCATGGGAAAGTCGCGCTCTGCATGTGATAAGCGAGTAGCACATCAACATTGAGCATGTGGGATTGCAGCGCAATGAGACAGTGGAGCAAAATAAGTAGATTATGAAGGTGGTAGAGGAAGCCTACTAGATGGTCCCGGAGTTGGACATTCACGCAGAAGAATCGGTGGAGGCATGTGTCTACAAATTGGCTACAGGGGTGCACAACATTCGAGTAGAGATGGCTAGGGTTCAACTAGAGTTGAACCTGCAAATCACAGAACTATAGTGGAAGGCTTAGCCTTCAACTCCGCTGGAGATTAGCGAACAACGTACCACCGTTGTTACAACAACAATAGCGACAGTTGACAATGAAGTGGCAAACTGCATGCAGCTTTTCGAACAGCCAGTCAAGGTCCTAACCACCCTGCAAGAGGACCCAAATGTAGAGCACCTAGAGATAGAGGCATACAATCTCCAATAGATGTATGACGAGGTAAAAGGGACTGCACAGATATTTTCCCTTACACAGAGGCTTGCAAGTATGCAGGAGGCAAAGGGGCTCAAGGAATAGGTGGATGCTACTTGACACAAAGAGGCGGTCTTAAAAGCGCACCTACTGCCATGGATAGACGAGGCTTACGTTATCACAATCTTCATTAAAGAAAAGATCATGAAACTATAGATAGCTCAGTAGAATATTCAAAGTAGAAGTCCAACATCAGTCACTGAACAACACATGGAAGAAGTCCAGCAAGCAGCTGCTCAGTGTGCTGCCAAAGTTGCGGTGATCCAAACAAAGCTGGGAGGTATTTGCACTAAGATCTCCATGCCTGTAGAGTGAGTCGAGGGTGAGTCACGATGTTTATGTTGTGGGCCTGTTGGGCGTGGGATCCCCCAAGGGTAGTTTTGGGGCTTAAAGCCCATATTTTGGTTCAATTTTGTAATCCAAGTGTAAAGGCTCCGCAATTTGTGGTCGCGGAGCACGTAGTTGTTATAGGGTTGTCCACCCTTATTTTGAAAATGTAATGTTGGCTGTAGAAGATCTACCCATGGTCCGCGGACCATGGATTGTATAAATAGAGCTAAGCTCTAAGTAGTTAAAGGCATGAGGAGATAGAATCAATGATCGAACATGTATGAGAGATAGCTTTGAAGTAGAAATCTAAGTTTTGGGTCGTAGCATAGGTAGAGGCTCTGCAGATGAGTGTGTATGGTAGGTTGAGTCTGTAACAGTAAATAATTATCAATAAAGAGAAGTATTCTACAATTTCTGCGTCTTTATTTCCTGTTTATGCATCTGTTATTTTAGGTATAAATTTCACTTATAATGCTTATATGATACGTGAATGTATGTAAATGCATTGGTTAATTGAACAGAAATAAGAACATCCATTTACACTAAGCTAACTAAGATATGTTAATAAATCAAGTAATTTACTTAGCATAGTTTGGGAAATATCATAGTTCGTTGCCCTAGTAGCGCGGAAGCATATCAACCACAGGTTAGGGTTGCGTGAAAGCCGATTGTACCATTTCGCGAAGGTGCTGAAGGACAAGCAGAGGGTTAAGCAACCTATGCACAGACATGAATAACTGGGATATACTAACATGACATCCATCTCAAGGGTGTGGAAACCTGGTTCCAACATCCCCCCATACTGCTTCAAGTGAGACTCCAATCTACGCTCTGCGGGATGATGTCGGAAGGGCCAGTAGTGTAGGAATTTGTTTGGCTAACTAACGCTAAACCTGGGTCAGGCCCCCACAAGCCAAAAATAAGGTCATCTTCATGAATACCCCCCCCCCCCCCCCCACCAACCAACCCCCTTTAACAGTTTCCAGTCTACATGTTGACATCTAATCATTGGGATTGGGCGAATATGTAAAATACTGTAAATAGAAAATAAGGAGAGATGGAATATGTAGAGACACTAAAAGATGAACTCCAAGAGTCTCTCCCTCCATGTATATATCTATGATCAACCTTAATTCATAAACACAATTCAATTTGAGGAGTTACCTCTTGGCCTTCCATGGTATTAGAGCCACCTGCATTTTTGGCTTCCCTCTCTGCCCTTGTAACTCCCTCCTGCCTATGTTTTTCCCATTTTGCAGAATTGACACCTCGCCATTGCTACATTCTTTTAAGGTTGTTGGAGGATCGTGCTATTTGGAGGTGCTATGGTGCATTGACGTCAAGAATGTGTTGTGGTGGAGTGAGTTCATATTCAAATTATCATATTAATGTTGAATACATACCTCTACTCCACTATTACGTTATTTGACTCCATTCCACTCCATTGCATAATACATATTCCAACTCCATACCATATTGTTGTGTTTTAATGTGTTTTCTACATAAAGTTACCTCCTGAGGATGGAACCCACCTCCCTTTGTCACACTAGTATCTTACCTCCCTCCAATATGATGTCATATGCTTTTAATATTGTGTTCTTTCAAAACTTTCATATGAATTTTTAATATTCCACCACCCACACTCCATATATAATGAGGCTTGAACATTGTTGGTTAACACTTGTTTGACATTCATACCTCTGCATACTCCCTACCATGCATACTCCTCCACATACCTCCATATTACGCATACTCCATACTGCGTTATCGTGACTCCATACTCCTCTACATACTCCATATTGTGTTACCATGATTGTTGCTTGGTTAACCACAATGTTTGTTGCATCAATAACGAGGCCTGAACATTGTTGGTTAACACATGTTCGACAATCATACCTCCACATACTCCATACCACCCATACTCCTCCACATACCTCCATACCACACATATGCCATATTGTGTTACTGTGACTCCATACTCCTTTGCATACTCCATACTGCATTACCGTGACTATTGCTTGGTTAACCACATTGTCCATTGAATCAATTGTGTGTAACCTACATGAAGACTGTTGGTATGGTTTATAACCTTTGTCACAAGTTCATAATCCACTTCTGGTTTTTAATATATAACCACATGTTGTAGCGGTTACAACCACCCTCCAAAATTTTGGCCTGCACCCAATTTTAGAGCCTCCCTTGAGAGTTTCACTTGATGATTGCATACCCTCAGGTTCACTCCTTGAGCCCGTGTGAGTCTTTGCATCCACCTTACTTGTTCATTTGATCCAAGTTTTTTTTATGTTGGTATCTAAGTCATGTGCTCAAAGTCTTCACTTTGTGTGTACTTGTTGTGTTCGATATGAAAGCATATGTTGCACTCAGACACAAAGTCACATTCACTGTCACACAAGCATCGTCACAGTGGATCAACAATAATCAAAAGTGTAACGCTTGTCACTTGCACCATCCTTTAGTCATGTTGAACGTGTGCATCTAGATGGTTTGTGATGTCTTGTTGTCGAGTCATGTGAGTGTGTGTTTGCATGATCACATATGTATCTTTCATTTGTTCACACACTTAGTCATTTCATTGAACGTTATGACGACTGGACTCCCCTCTAATAGCCAAACCATTACCCCACCATCGACTCAATCAACTATCACCCAAAATAGCCCAGAAGCACCAAGTAAGTCTTTTTAAGTTGTGTTGCCCACAAGCAATTCAATCAACCTTCATGTTGGACACCAAGAGATTTGGACCCAACAACCACCCCGGGACTCACTCCCCTCAAACATTTCTCATAGGTTGTTGACCTTGCTTGATTTTTTGACTGAGGAAATTATGTAGATAGGTCAGACAGACACTTAGTGCCTGTCTATGTCTCCCTCAGAAAATTGCACAATTTTCCCAGTCAGTCCTTTCGATAGTTGACTGGCTGCTCATCTAGAAAATTATGTAGTTTTCATGAGCATGTCCTTTGCTGCTCAATAGTCCACTTAGCTCAGAAATTGTACAGAGATGATAAGCAGGCAAACCTCCTAGCATCAGTTCAATCTCTCTCGCCAGCATCCGACTGACAATTCCCTCTAGGAATTGTGCAGTTTCTACTGCCAAGCTTCCAAAACTTGACTATCAATTCCCCTTGGGAATTGCACAGTTTTTGTTGCAAGTGACCCAACAACCAACTACCAGTTCCCTCTAGGAATTTTGCAGTTTTGGGTGCCAGGCTCCCAGTTAGTTCCTCCAAACAAATGTGCAATTTCTGTCTGTTGATCCTCCATGCAGCCTAGCCTATTCCTCCACAAAATTGCAAAAATGTTGCTGACAAGCCCCTGCTGCCCGCTCATTTTGGAAAATGCATAGATTCTGTCTGCCTTTCCTTCCTTCAGCCCGAATTGTCCCTCCCAAAATTTGCACAATTTTTCCTTCTATCCGAGCCAGACTTCATGGACAGTCACGGTTGACTTGGATTTCCCATCTTCATCACCCAGTGACTCTTATGCAATTTTCATAAGCAGCGCCCGGAGCCCTCATCCTGCCTCACAACCTTGTTGCCTCTCTCGATCACCTGTATCCGAAATGATCATGTGTCATGGTAGACTAGGAGGTTTTTGGATTTGATGTTGTCTCTTCATGAGTGACTGCAAGTATATGTACACCAACAAACATGGTGCGATAATGAATGGGATGAACGAAGGGAGCACATGGAAAATGACAGGTTCTCCAACGAAATGAATGGTTCATGTGAAGGGATGTGCCTGTGAACGGATGATCATGCAAATATGTTTTCATAGATAGATGAATGAGAAAACATGAAAGATGTGCTCACAGACAAACGAATGGATGAACATGCACCTTTCATGAATAGACGAACCTGTCAAGCCTTCCAACATACAAGCAAGGTGAAATGTGCTAAAGCAACATCAAGTGAACCAATGACCATCGAAGACTCCACACACCTTTCCATGCGGAGGTGAAGCTAGGACATGCCATGAGGACATCCATCACCTAACAACACTACATCTCAACATGCACTCTAGCAGCAACACGAATGTACCAACACTATCATGTCGAGTCATGTCATGAGTCATGTCACCCACATCTCTACTATGGGCCATGTTGTCAAACAATGTAATGTAACGTGGAAGTCCAAGAGACCCACTTGTTGTATAAAGAGTCATGTAAATTTGAAAAGTCATGGAAGTCAAATAGTCGTGAGGGTAGTCAAACAACCACAAGGGTCAGTTTCACCCTTGGCTATAAAAACCCCCTCATTTGTACATGAAAGGACTTTTCACCTCAGCTCCTCCCACATAGCCAAGAGAGTCTGTAATCTTTCCTTTGAGGAGTAAGTAATGGCTCCAATGCCCCTCACACATGATTAGTGATGTATGGTGTAACAATGTGTCTTGGAACTTTCACTTAATTCAAAACCCTGCTAACAGGCCAACACATTTTCACACATGTATTGTAACTGTTGTAATACTAATCTTTAACATTTGTGATGCATGTTGCTTTAACCTGTGTTTTACATTTTAACTATTTCACTTGTTGTAATACATAATCTATTAATGGAAATGTGTTGTAAATTATGTTAATGTTGTCTCACCCATGTAGAATACTCTCCCTCACATTAGATGAACCTTTCATATAGAACTTGCTATAAAAACTATTGTACTCATGTAGACTAATCTATTGAGTGTTGTACATGTTATCTTCCCTTGTGTTTTGTGACTACCACATCCGTGTGGACTGTTCCACCAAAATTTGTGCATGCCATGTTGTGTTGTGTGTTCCTAGCAGAGTTGGGACTTCCCCCAACCGACTTGGGACTCACTCCCACCCTCTCCCTCTATGTGAAAGAACCATTGAAACAAGTGACAGTTACACTCACCAGGCATGCGAACCTCACTTCTCTAAGACAAAGAAGACCACTCTCCTGTGCTGACAAGCAAGAGTTGAGGAAAATCCTTAAGATAATGGCAACTGGGCCATTGTACCGTATGGGACTCCCACATCAAACGATGTGAGGTCTAGTTGGGACTTCATACTAGGGTGATCCCTTGAATGTTGGTCGATCTAGCACTATCAACACCACACATGTATATAACGTTGGTATGTATAACACCTCCTCCCCATTTCATAATATATAACGTCTCCCCCCACATAGATCACTCAAACATAATTGATCTTTGTAGTACTGGAGATGGTATCTCTGTGTTAAATGTCTAGTTCGATGAGTTTATTATTGGAATAAACATAACTCATTTTTAAAGGTCATAAGGTTTATAAGTGAACACTTATATATATGCCTTGTGTCCCTTTTTAAAATAAATTATAAAGTGAATGGTGTATTATTTTTAAAGGTATGAGTGGTATAATTTTTAAAAGGAGGTGAATTTTGTTTGAAGGAGATATGAAATTGCAGGGAGTTTGGAGGAATATTAAGGGCTTATATTCTTAATTGAAGATATTTTCTGAAAAAATAACCAATCAATTTAGAAAGACATTAATACTTTTGCAAGTATTTTGAGTCCAAATTAGTTTTATGATAAATTCACTAATTTCTATTGTGGTAGTAGTTATCACTGGCAAGGAGGACTATCATGAATGGTCAAGGAAGATAAAACACACTCTCATTTTCAATGATTTGTGGAAAGGAGTTTGTGTAGGAGAAGGAGATGATGAACCTACAAAGCCCACCTCAGATAAGGATATTACCATTTGGGAAACAGGAACAACAAGGCCTATGCCTTGATTGCAACATCTGTAAATGAAGAGGTGAGTCACCATATTAACCATTGTCAAATGCTTTTAAACCCTTACAAAAGTTAAAAGGAATCTACGGCTCACGTTTTGAACTTGAAGTTGTCCAATTGATGATTAAATTGTTCGGTCTTGAATTGAAAAATCATGACCCTTTTCCTTTAGCATCAAAAGTAAGATCTATTATGCATGATATCAAAACCACTGGTGTTCAAATAAACATTCCTCTCATAGCTTATGTCAAGGAACTATATCCCACTTATTAAAATTATCTTGAGTCATTGCAAGCAAGTTGAAACCTCAAGGAGATTATCTTTGACTCCCTTTAGAAGAAGTTTGTTGAGAGAGAAAAGGATTCTTGGAAGAAGATAACTCCTCGGCCTTCTGAAGAAGTTGTGTGCCTTAAAAATAAAGAGAAGAATCACGCACAAGATTCTTCTAGAAGAAGAGGTGGCTGAAGAGGTAGAGGAAGAAGTAATTTTAGAAGCAGGGGGGAGATAGTTCCAAGGAGAAAAGTCTGATCTTCATTGCATATGTTGCAATAGAGATGGACATGATGCATCCACATGTAAATTGCCTTGGGATAGAATTGAGCAGGAAAGAAATAAATCCAAAGGTAAAAACAATGACAAAGGCAAAGGTAACGCACCCAAATCCACTCACTATGATGTGGCACATTGTAATATTGGAGTAATTGAAGACTTGTTTAATGTTTCACTTGCTTCTTGGAAAAATGATTGGTTTCTTGATTTAGGAGAAACTTCCCACATGACTTTTAGAAGAGATTTTTTTGAAGAATTTACTGACAATGCTGATGGAGCATTATACGTTGTGGACAAGTCAAAACTCAAGCGATCAGGGCTTGGCATAATTAGGCTCAAACTGCCTGGTCTTCCAAACTTTCTTCTACATGATGATTTATATCTCCTTGAGTTGAGGAGAAACTTGTTTCCTTTGGTCCACATTTGTCAACAAGGACACTCCATTTATATGTTTGATGGCAAGGTTGAGGTCAGAAAAGCATTAGATCACTCACTTTTCATGACAAGGATAGAAGAAGAAAGACTTCTAAAGCTGCAAGGCACCTATGCTCATGCACAAAACTTCTCATACAGTTCTCATTATGACGAAGTTAAATTTACATCAAGTTTGTTACAACATGCTAAATTTGGACACTTGAATTATGACAACCTCTGTATGTTGAAGAAAAGTGGTATTACTAGTTTGCCTACAATTCGAAGGAAACTTAAGCAATGTGATGCTTGTATCTTAGGAAAGAACAACAAACAAAATTTTCATTATTCACATTCAAGAGCACATAGGAAACTTGAACTTATTTATTCATGTTGGATTGTGTTATATTCTTTTCATGACCAACCCACGTAGTGAATTGGGGGGTTAGAGGGGGGGCGGAGCCTCCCCTTTGTTGCACTAATTGTGCAGTGGGGGGGTCATATGGGGGGG
>APFE030208538.1:172475-233662 GCA_000404065.3 Pinus taeda
AGAAGGTATGAGTAATATCTCTCTGGATTTTGATTTTTGTGAAAATTGTGTATATGGGAAGTAGAATTGGGTGAGTTTCCCCTCTGTTAGTAAGAGGGAAAAACATATATTAGAACTTGTGCACAGTGATGTGTTTGGACCTGTGAAGTTTCCATCACTGGGTAAGTGTCTGTACTATGTATCATTTATATATGACTTCTCAAGGAATACATGGATATATTTCCTTAAGAAGAAATCTGAAGTCTTTGACAGGTTTAAAGAATTCAAGGCTTTGGTGGAAAACCAAATAGAGAAGAAGATAAAGGTACTGAGGATAGATAATGGTGGAGAGTTTTGCAATAAGGAATTTGAAGAATTCTATAAGAAGTGTGGTATAGCACGACAGAAGACTACTCCATATACACCTCAGCAAAATGGAGTTGCAGAAAGAATGAACAAGACGTTGATGGAGAGGGCAAGAAGCATGCTCAGTGGTGTCGAGTTAGGACAAGAATTCTAGGCAGAGGCGGTGGAGACAACATGTTACCTGGTCAATAGATCACCTTCATCAACGTTGGAGGATAAGACTTCACAAGAGGTATGGACTGGTAAGAAACTCTCTCTTTCACATCTGAGGGTATTTGGATGTGATGCATGTGTACATGTTCCAAAGAAGAAACAGACCAAGTTGGATAGTAAATCTGAAAAGTGCATCTTTATTGGGTATAAGGATGGTTTAAAGAGTTATAAGCTTTGGAACCCAGTAACAAAGAAGGTTGTGTACAACTGAGATGTGGTGTTCAGAGAGGTGAAAGATGTTATTAAACATGAAGTCCAACCAAAGCAACTTGAGAAGATAGAGTTTGAGCTAAAGGAGGAAGAATCGGACTCTACAAGAGAGGAGGAATCAGAAGATGAAGAGCCACAAACTCCAGGTTTGAGAAGATAAATTCGAGAAAGAAGGCAGCCAAAAAGGTATAGTCCATCTACTTTCTGTTCAAATTTTGCTTTATCTATTACTAATGATGATCCAAGAACTGTGAAGGAAGCAGTAGATTCAGAGGATGGAAAACTTTGGGAAGAGGCCATGGTTGATGAAATGGCATCTTTGCACAAAAATGAGGCTTGGGATCTAGTGGAGTTTCCGGCTGGAAGGAAACCCATTGGAATCAAATGGGTGTTCAAGAAGAAGACAAATGCAGAAGGAAAGGTGGAGAAATGCAAAGCTCGGTTGGTAGAAAAAGGTTATTCCTAGGTGCCGAGAATTGATTTTGGTGATATTTTTTCTCTTGTTGCCAAGGTAGCTTCTATTAGAATACTTTTATCTGTTTCCGTTGCTTTTGATTCTAAGGTAGAACAGATGGATGTGAAGACAACATTTCTTCACGAGGTTCTAGAAGAGGAAATCTACATGAAGCAACCTGAAGACTTTGCGATGAAGGGTAAGAAAGAACTGGTATGCAAGTTAAAGAAGTCTTTGTATGGGTTAAAATAGTCACCAAGGATGTGGACCCTATATTAGGTTGGGCAGACCTACCTATGGTTTTCTGTCCATGGTTTTGCACGCGATGGTTTTTGGTCAATGGTATCAGGGTCTTTGACATGTATAAATATGTATTGTAACATTGAAAGGAACATAATGAAAAATCAATCTGGTAGTCCCAATTTTGGGATCCAAGGGAAAATCTCTATGTATATGTGTTTTATGTGTTATGCTCTCGCATTGTTTATTTTTTGAGTTTTAGAATTCCTATGCAAGTAATTTCTATGCGGGGTTAAAACCATTCAAAGTTATGTGGCCCAATGCCTATTCCTTCTGCAAATGGAAATAAATATATGATGACATTTCTTGATGACTACACTCGAATGTGTTGGGTTTATTTATTGAAGAACAAATCCGATTCTTTTCAAACATTCAATAACTTTGACATGCATGGATTGAAAATGATGCACAATCTCATATTGGCTCTATTCACACTAATAATGGAAAATATTACACTTCAAATGAATTTGAAAACTATCTTCACCAACATGGGATCAAATATCAAACAATTGTGCCTTATAATCCCCAAAACAATGGAGAAGCTGAAAGAATGAATAAGACAATCTTAAATATGGCACATTCTATGATGTTTTTCAAGAATATAAAATTGATGTTTTTGGATGATGCAGTTCTATGTGCTGTATATGTAAATAATAGGTGTCCATCCAGTGCTATTAGAAACAAGACTCCTTATGTTGGGTGCGGGGTCCCCCAAGGGAATTTTTGGGGCTTAAAGCCCAGATTTTGGTCAAAAGATGTAAATCTAATGTAAAGACTCTGCATTTTGTGGGCGTGGAGCATGAAGTTTGTACATGAGTCATAGGGTTGTCTGCCCTTAATTTTGTAATGTAATGTCGGCTTTATAGATCTACCCATGGTACACGGACCATGGGATTGTATAAATAGAGTGAGGCTCTAAGTTGTAAATTAGTCAAGAATAGAAGAGTTAGAATGATTATGGAATAGAAGGATAGCAGAAGATCTGAGGGTAGAGTCGAGTCTTTGGGTCGTAGAGTAGGAGAGGGCTCTACAGTTGAGTGAGCAGAAGCCTAGTAGTTCACAGCTGAGTGCGTGGACCCCTGCAGTTGAGTGCGTAGGGCAAGTTGAGTCTGTAACCATTGAAGCATTAATAAAGAGAAGTTTTATACCATTCTTTTGTATTTATTTAGTATTTTCTGCATTGAATGTATTGGGTATAAATTACATTTCAACTATTTATATGATGCCCAAACACATATGCTTGTGTTGATTAAGTAAATGTGAGATAAATAAGTTGTTTATGCGAGTTTACTAACATCTGTAAGAAGATAAGTAAGGTACGCAGTGTAACTTGGGGAAATAGCTTAGATTTCTACCATAAGCAGTGTGAAAAGCACCTCAGCCCCGGTGAGGGCTCTGCGAGGGAGTTTATACCAGATCGTGAAGGTATCACAAGTCGGGATAGTGAGCGAAGTGACTTGCACGAAAGTATTCACAGTTGGACTAAATTGACCCCTTAGACATCTCCAGGGTGCGGAAACTTGGTTCCAACATCCTTCCCTATTGCTTCGGGTGAGACTTCAGTCCGTGCATCGTGGGATGATGCCAAAAGGGTCAGTAGTGTATGGATTTGTTTAGCTAATTAACTCCAAACCTGGGTCAGGCCCCATCAAGCCAACAAATGATTCCATTGCCGGGAATAGAATCTGCATAGAGATGTCTAATGTTGTATCATTGGAATCCAACTAAGAAGGAAATTGAAGGTTGGTTGGAAAAGAGGATTCACAAATTCACGACGTAGGAGAACAGGAATCCGTGACTAAAAAAATAAGAGTGGTTAGACTACTACCTGTACACAGAAATCCATAGGATCTTTTTCGCGTCTTTCCCTGCTGATTTGTACGAGTGGATTATGAAGCTAGCAGATAGCCAAGGAAGGTGGAAACTTGACGGTCCTATTGTGTGGACCCCAGAGTTGGTGCACAAATTTGAAGCATCAGAGGATCAGATCATGTGTGCTGTTGATCACTAGCTCGATAGGATTATAGGAGGATTCATTACTTAGTTCATGATAGACACTTCAGTTAGTTACAATGAGGCAGAGCAATGCTTTCTCGAAGGATTGTGAGGTAAGTACGTAAAGTATATGAATACTTAGATTAAAATGTTATTGTGTGAAAAGAGGGTTATGCAATTACTTTGATGTTTGAAGCTACGCGAAGCGCAAAAACCTACAGAAATGAAGGAAGTAAGGGACCAGAGAATAACCCTTTGATTTCACCTCCGTGAGGGGATGAGGAAGAGATCGCGAAGGTCTCTCCATGAAGTGAGATCCATCTGATGAGGCAAAGAATTCCATGAATACCACCCCCACCCACACCACTACCAACTTCACTGCCTTCACCTCCATCTTCACCCGTGCCACCTCCGCCACCATCGTGAGTCAATATGGAAAGCACGATAAAGTTTCCTATGTTCAAGGGAGTGGTAAATGAGGATCCAACCAATTTTGGTTCATCATAAAGCTATATGGGAAGCGCAGGGAGTTTCAAATGACAATATAAAGAAAGCGACACTGGTTAGCACCTTGCAGGATTGCACGCTAACCTAGTATATTAAGCACTCCAATGATAATCCAAATGCGAGGATCACATATATCCAAGTAGCACTAAACAGAGAATTTAGCAGGCCAAAGTCTGAAGCACTATTGATCATTGGGTTCAAAGAAATCACAATGCTACCAGGTGAAACTCCTTGGGATTTGGATCAGAGGTTGAAGTGTACGATTTGCAAAGCTAATATGAAACTGATGGATGGACAACATCACAAATGGTTTGTGGCTTTGCTAACACCACATTTAAGGAGCGCACTATCAAAACAAAAGTTAATGACTTAGGCAGAGGCCTTAGAGATCATGATAAGGTTGCATGAAACCTCGATGCAGGATCCTAAATTGGGAGTTTAGCAAATCCATGCACAGTTGAAAAACTTATGCCTTGAGATGTAGAGTCTGAAATAGGATAGGACAACTCGACCAGATGCGAAGAGGTGTGGTGTGTAAAATGAAAGGGTCAGGGTCATGATAAGAACCATTGCCTGGTGTTCAAAAATTACCTCACGGGAGGAGGACCAATGTCATTAAGACTGGAGGCACAAGCAGGACCTAGCATGATGCCTGGTTTGTGGTGCGCCATTTGTCAAATAGGAGGGAATCACATTATAGAAAACTGCCATTTGTTACAAAAGTATACACAAAATTTGCAGTAATTTTTCTGTAACTTTTGTACATCAGTGAGACACGATGAGTGCACTTGTAGAAGCCATGAGTTAATGATGGATAAAACTTCCACCTACAGAGTTCAGGCTGAAATGTGACCCCAAGATTAGAACGGTGGAGTGGCGCGAACAGGATTTCAGGGGCACGGACGAGGCCAAGGTGGAGGAGGACCTGGAAGAGGTCGCGGACAACTGATATTCTACAATTGCGGAGGGCCAGGACATTATGCCTGTGATTGTACAAACCCAACACGTCCATCATGTCTGTATTGTACCTTTTTTGATCATGAGACGGAATACTGTCCTACGCTGATAGCTTGGATATGCGACAAGGGAGCACTACCGCCTCCCCCAACTCAAAACCTATAGATGATGAGGTCTGAGCCACGCGAGGAATATCTAAATGTGGACCTTGTGCTCTGAAGTGGAATCATGATGGGAGATGACAAAGGAAAACAACCTGAAGATAGTACTTGGTTTCACAAAGCTCTGGCAAAAGAAGCAGAGTTTTATTTGGAGTGCACACGAGAAACCTTTATGGAAGCTAAGAAGAGCTTCCCTGATGCCTCCACTTCATGAAGCAAAGATAGATAGGAGCTAGAGATGGACCCATCTATGCTCATGATGTTCCTAGAAACATGCATGGAGTTACTACGTGACAGTAAGGTTGTAAAGAGACTACATGGACTCATTAACAGATGCACTAGGACCGTGCTAGAATAACCACCTGTAATCCGAAATATTGGAAAACATAAGACAAGGACGGGAAGAGAAATGAGGTTAACCACGTAGATTAGAGAATATGAGATGGACCAAGTAATTTTGGATTTAGGATTAGATGCGAATGTTTTATTGAAGTAGACATGGGAGAAAATGGGGAGACCTATGCTACAATGGTACCCTATTCAACTAGGAATGGCGAACTAGCAGAAGATAATACCCATGGGGCAATTGCAGGGAATCACTGTGGATATTGAGAGAGCGAGCACATTAGCAAAATTTGAAGTAATAGAGATTGTTGATGACAGCGATCCATATCCCGTGCTCTTAGGAATTAATTGGGCCACTGACATGAACGGGGTGATTAATTTGAAGAAGCGCAAGATGATTTTTGAAAAGAAGTCACTACGCATAGTTATACCTCTGAACCCTGTTGAAGGATCGCGCTATACCAAGTTGGTGCGCGTGAAGAAAGTGATGATGATTTGGACTTCATCTATAAGATAACAACATGAAACTAGGACTAGATGAATCCCATTGCAGATGGATGGCTTGCATGGGATTGCAAGAGCTCCTGCACTTTAGATTCGGATGAGGAAACAGAGCAATGGCGGAATCGGTTACATGAGGTGACTACACTAAATTGTAATATGATGACAAGGTCACTACGTTGCATATCGACAGAAGTAAGAGACCTGCCTACTTATGATGGGTTAAGCGAGGTAGTGCTGAAAAAGCAACGCTTCCAGGCCTTGAATTGGATACTGCGCGCTACGCCCGCGAGGTGGTGGGGTATGAACAAAGGGAGCTTTGAGGACTGGTGCGAATGTAGGAGAATGATACATACACGATTTGGGAAGCCTAGAGTGCGATTGAATGATAATCAAAATGGGCAGGATAATCCACATGCACATCTAGCCAGGTGGATGCTGACATATGGAAAACAACCTATGTGAATGCGCATGAACTCTGCGCTGAGAGGTATGGTCAATAAGTGCGTCTTAGGGAGGCAGATGTGCAGTTGGCTCTTAAGGTTGGACAAACAGTATGTGGGAAGAACAATCCCGCTAAAGGTTATCCATGTGGAAGCATTTGACAAGATGTGCAACACGCTAAACAAGGTATGCAATCCACAGCGAAGTGGCTAGGACCTACACGTACCCAGACAGATGCCTTTTCAGGTGGCCAATAGAGTAGGAGCCCTAATGCCTATGGAGTCTATCTTGTCTAGTTCGCGCATAGTGGCACTCACTGAGGTAACGGACCACGGAGCCCTGGAAGAAATGCTTATTCCATTGGAAGAGCTCGAAGACGAATGGTTGGGACTCGATGAGGAGATCCAATAGGGTGATCTTAGGCTCCAAGAGCTCATGAATGAAAGAGTTCGCTTGAGGGAGAAAAGAACCATGGTGGACGCAGAAGTCAAGAAGCTTGAGGAAGGAATAAATAAGGACTTTCTTGATAGAAAGACCATAGTAATAATGTAGGACGAGCTTGATTACATTGATAGACTTGGGGACCACCATCGAGAGTTTCTCAGTTTGCTGCATGGGATGGGACCGTATGTTATTAAGGAAATCACAGATGGTGGCATGGTGCATTTGGTAAAATTAAATGGATAACTCTTTCCAAGAAAAGTAAATGGTAGTTTGTTGAAGCTTTACATAGGTGGCCCACCCATCTCACTAGCTGCAGGAAGCATAATATTAGTGCTCTAGGTAGCTGAAAGGAGGAACGGGACTATAAAATACTCTTCTCGAGAGTTGCACGATGTCAGGACTGCGCATAGTATCAAGGTGTCACAGGGTCCGCGACATCGGAAGGGTAGCTGCGTTGCCACATGGGTTGGCTTGAAAATGACTGTTCTAATCACTATTCACGATGTGATGCTTGGTTTGAGACCAAATGGAGTGGGAGGTAGGCATTTAAGGCGAACTTTATGGGCTAAATTTGGGAAAATCTTCTGCCAAGGGAGAATTTATGGACCAGATTTGGGGGGAACAGTAAAATTCGAATTCAAAAGGAACTATAAATTGCAAAGGCCTGCCCATAAAACAACACTCGACCATTTGAGAATTGAGCTATTGCGTGCCCAGAGATTCATGAACCCCGATTTGTTTGATCTTTTGAAGTCAAAGGAATTATTTGAGCACCTACCTGAGCTGTTGAGAGATTTGTGGAACAACGGTATGACCACGCTAGAGTAAGCCATGGATATCAGAGAGATGACTGCTAAAGAAGCCACGCAGGCCATGACAATAGGAGACACCCCAAAAAGTGCCGAGATAGTTGCAAAAATCACTAAATTGCCGCACACGCCAAGATCCAAGAAAGATAAGTAGCCTATGGTACCGGTGTGTGTGTCCCCTAGAAAATTGTTGAGAACTAAACTTACCATGGAAGAAAAGGTGAAGGCAATCAATTTGGAAGCCGATGAGATGGAGGAAGACCTTGAGGAAATCTTGGTGGAAGAGGAGGAGGAAAAAGAAATGGAGGAAGAAACCCAGGGTGCAGACCATCTAACCAGGTTGCCCGCGTATGTTCCTCCGCGGAATGGGAAAGCAAGGGTGCCCAGGGACCTAGATGAGAGCAAGAGCTCTATGTAGACTCTACTGCCACCTGATGATATCATTTTGATGGAGCGCACTTGGGATGGGAACTGATTCTAAAATTTGAAGACTAGGATCTCACAGACCACGAGAAATTCCCACATCTAGCAACCTCACAACTAATGTGGTTGAAGAAAAATACAATGGCGGGAGTCATAGTGTTGGAGCCACACAAGTGGTTGCAAGGAGTAGAGAAAGCAAGGTTGTTAAACCTACTCTGGGTGACGCATTACCATCGTGCCCTAGTGACTATCTTTGTCATCAGGCAAATGCTTTTCCTAGTGCATGATGAGTGTTTTTGGCCAGAGGAGCCCATCCCCATCACAGACCACCTAATTCACAGAACTACTTAGCTCCCTTGCAAAGGGGAGGATTCAACGAACATATCTGAGGGTAAAAGTGATGATTTGGCTATCACAGAGGCCATGAAGAAAAGGTTCAAGCCGGAGAAGAAAAAGAGAGGGTACACAATCTCTAGTATCAATAATATTGTGGTCAAAGTCGCGATGTAGATATTGGTCAGGAAAGTCATGCGAAAGTGCCACACAGATGATGTGCCTGCACTGGTGGTTGCACTTGCCATGTAGTGCACAAAGGGGGTCCAGTTTAATTGGGTGGATTACTTGTTCTGAGAATTCCTCGAAAATTGTCATTAAGCACAAGGACAAGGGAAGACTTTCCACTATGCATGGCTTCTACTGTCCATAGTGTTGGTGACTTGGGAATTTCCTAAGGATAGCCGGTTCCCAATGATTGTGAAGGATCTTCTTGAGGTAGCGAAGTATGCTTCGCTATGGGAAACTAAAGACGCATGGAGGATCCGAGATAGTAAGATATTCTAGGTGTTCATGGAGATGAACATCAGAATGGGGATTAACTGCAAACCGCGGTTATTTCCCACTGTCTATAACAGCCTGCAGAGCTTCGCGTAGTTCAAGGCAAACTTCCATCATGTATATATCAGGGATGCAAGGACCCCGCAAAGAAATGGAATGAGCTACCTTACCTGGCCACGGATGATGTCATATTTTCCATGCTTGAGTCATGGCCACTGAAGTGGTGTGCTTCAGCCAGCTCTGTGGTGGAATTAGAGAAATCCGCTACACAAAGGAAAAAGGAGGAGGCAAAAATACAGATGGCACAATTGGTAGAGAAGATAAGGAATGAAGCGGCAACATCCAAGGCGTAGGAGGTGTGCGATGTCGTGAAGGAAAGCAACAGAACAACAACAGGTAGTAGAGAAGGAGCGCAAGGGCTAGAAGTTACCCTCGCCTAAACAGGAGCTCGAAACAGAGGAAGGTGGAGCGAACCCATAGATAGCATCCACACAACTAAAGTGACATTCCTGAGGGAATAGGTGGGGCTGCAGAAGAAGTTTAAAGCCTCCAAGACTTCTTTTGACCCGATCACCGTCATTGAAGGTGATCTCCATGACATAGGGGAGATGGTGTGAGACATCATCGAGGAGGCCCTCTAGCAGTTTGCGGAGGAAAACCAAATGGTATTGGGGGCCTTCCAGACACAGATACAGGATTTGCAAGTGCACACTCCTCAGGATGGTACTCTATCGACCTGCCTCATAATAGGCACGACCGCGGTTGAGGAAATATTGCGTGCCTACATGAATAGCAGTATAGAGCTACTAGAGGGGGCATTGGTTACAGAAAATGACACTGCTAGGACTATGGCCAGTGCATTGAAGGGAGTTGGGATAAACATGGATGCGCTCCCATGAGAGACACTCTATGTTCTACAGGATGGAGTGATTGCCGAACTACGGGCCAGAGAGAATCACGCACTCCAAGTGATGAGCAAGAAAAGGATTAATATGGAATAACTAAGCTTGTAGTGCGATGATGTTACATAGAACAAGCAGCTAGTGTAGGTGGTCAAGGAAGCTTGCTAGATGGTCCTTGAGTTGGCCATCTCCGCAGAGGCACCAACAAAGGTGCACATTCAAACATTAGCAATAGGGGTACGCGAGGTGAATGAAGAGATGGCTAAGGTTTAGTTGGAGCTAAACCTTCAAATAGTTGAGCTACAATTGAAGGTGCAACCTTCAACTCCGCCAGAGGTGAAAGAGAAGCGCGCCAACACCATTATAATAGGAATAGCGGAGATCAGCAATGCAGTAAAGGACTGCACCAAACTAGTTGAAGAGTTGTTCGAGGTCCTCACCACTCTACAGGAGGACCCGAACATATAGCGCCTAGAAACAGAGGTGTGCGAGCTGCAGCAATAGTATGGTGACATAAAAGGGACAGCGCAGACGGTGGCCCTTACACAGAGGCTAGCGTAGATGCAGCAAGAAAAAGCACTCAAGGAGCAGGTAGATGTTGCGCAACATAACGAAGTTGTCCTAAAGGCACGCGTACAACCATGGATCAATGAGGCATTCATCATGATGGCCTCGATTGAAGCCAAGCTTGCACAGATGTAGGGAACATAGGAATGGGTGCAGGGAAGTAGTTTAGCTACAAAAACTTCTGAATAGTGCGTCCAGGAAGTGCAATAGGCAACTGCTCAGTGTGCTACCGATCTTGCAGAAGTCCAGGCATATTTGGGAGGTCTCTGTGCGAAGATATATACATTGACAGAGTGACTCGAGGGTGAGTCATGATGTTTGTGCTGGGGGCCTGTTGGGCACGGGATCCCCCAAGGTAAGTTTTGGGGCATGAAGCCCAGATTTTGATCAAAAGATGTAAATCTGATGTAAAGACTCCGCATTTTGTGCGCGTGGAGCGTGAAGTTTGTACATGAGTCATAGGGTTGTTCACCCTTAATTTTGTAATGTAATGTTGGCTTTAGAGATCTACCCATGGTCCATGGACCATGGGATTGTATAAATAGAGCAAGGCTTTAAGTTATAAATCAGTCATGAATAGAAGAGTTAGAATGATGATGGAATAGAAGGATAGTAGAAGATCTAAGGGTAGAGTCGAGTCTTTGGGTCATAGAGTAGAAGAAGGCTCTGCAGCTAAGTGCGCAGAGGCCTAGTAGTCTGCACCTGAGTGTGCAGACCCTTGCAGTTGAGTGCACAGAGGCCTAGTAGTCTGAAGCTGAGTGCACAGACCCTTGCAGATGAGTGCATAGGGTAGGTTGAGCTTGTAACCATTAAATCATTAATAAAGAGAAGTTTTATACCATTCCTGTGTATTTATTTACTATTTTCTACATTGAATGTATTGGGTATAAACTATTTATATGATGCGTGAACATATATGATTGTGTTGATTAAGTAAATGTGAGATAAAGAAGCTGTTTACGTGAAGTTAACTAACATATCTAAGAAGATAAGTAAGCTACGTAGTGTAACTTGGGGAAATATATTAGGTTGTTGCCATAAGCAGCGTAAAAGCACCTCAGCCTTGGTGAGGGTTGCACGAGGGCAGTTATAACAATCGCAAAGGTATCGCAAGTCAGGATAGTGCGCAAAGTGACCTGTGCGAAGGTATTCATAGTTGGACTAAATTTAGCCCTTAGACATCTCCAGGGTGTAGAAACTTAGTTCTAGCATCCCCCGATACTACTTCGGGTGAGACTTCAGTCCACACACCATAGGCTGATGTTGAAAGGGCTAGTAGTGTAGGGATTTTTTTGGCTAATTAACTCTGAACCTGGGTTAGGCCCCATCAAGCCAACACCTTATGAAATGTGGCATGGCCACATTCCTTCGATAAAAAATATCAGGATCTTTGGTCCCACCTGTTATGCCTTGATACCTAAGGAACAAAGAAACAAACTTGGTGCAGAGTCAAAAGTATATCTTCTTGGGGTATTCAAATACCTTCAAAGCATACTGTCTCTATGATGAAGTTAATAAGAAGTTTGTAATGTCTAGAGATGTGATTTTTCTTGAATCTTCCAGGGCTAACAATGTTGTTGAGTGGAAACTTGATCACTTGGATAGATTCAGATATTCCAAGTCCTTTCAAGAATTTGATAATGAGATTCCACATCTTGAAGGGGGGGTTCCTACACTAGATCAATTTGTGCAATCTTCTTCTCAAACACTCTCTCCCCCACATGAAGCTCCAACCACCGATGACACTTTAAGTGATGTGATTGAAAAAATTGGGAGACTCAATCTTGATTCAATCCCAACTCAGCCTACTAGGAATCCTAGGCCATCTCAAAAAGGTCCTCCAAAATCGCTGACAAAGAGACTTGAAATTGTTCATCCTAATGAGGTTGTAAAGACAAGAATAATAAATTCAACCTGGGAAAATGGAGGTGATGTAGATGATTCTGATTCATCTGTTGATATGGATGTTTGTTATGATTTTGAACTAAATCTTTCTTCAAATTTTGAACCAATTTCCTTTAAAAACTTTGATTCACATGATGAATGGAAAGAAGCACTGCAAAAGGAGTATGATGCCTTGATAAAGAATGGCACTTGGAAGTTGGTTGATCATCCATTGGGAACCAAACCAATAGGCTTCAAGTGGGTCTACAAGAATAAGTATAAAGCTAATGCCTCACTTGAAAATCATAAAGATAGGGTTGTGGCAAAAGGTTTTGCACAGAAGGAAGGGGTCGAGTATGAGGATACTTTTCCCCCACAACAAAATGAGATACCATCCAGACACTCTTTTCCTTGGCAACTCAGAACGGTTGGAAAGTCCATAAAATGGATGTAAAAATGACTTTCTTGAATGCATATATGAAAGAGAATGTTTTTATGTCCCAACAAGAAGGATTTGTGGTGAAGGGTCAAGAACATAAAGTATGCAAGCTTGTAAAATCCTTGTATGGCCTCAAGCAAGCACCACAAGCCTGGTACGAGAAGTTAATGGAGCATCTTTTGAAACTCAACCTCAAACATTATGATCTTGATGATGCAACTTTGCTTGTCAAGAAAGTTGGAAAAAAAGTTGTAAATCTTGTGGTGTATGTAGACGATATTTTGATGACAAGGAACAATGAGAGCTATATCACATCCATAAAGAAGGAATTTAGAAAAGGTTTTGAAATGAAAAACTTCAATATGTTCACTACCATCTTGGTATTGAAGTAACTCAACATCTGATGTGTATATTCCTCTCTTATAAGAAGTACATTAGAGGGTCCAGCCAAAAGGATACTCCCTCCCAGACATGACCACGCACCCCTATCCCACTGAACTCCTTTCAAATTTGTTGAACAAGTTTGGCATGGATGAGTGAAATCCTTTGACTACCCCACTGGAATAGAACTTAAAGCTCACATCGACTGAAGGAAAAGAATTTGAGGATGGAAAAAACTATAGACAACTTATAGGAAGTATAAACTACCTGACTACTACCAAACCAGACATTTCATTTATTGTTGGAATCCTCTCCACGTTTATGCAAAAGCCTTGTGAAGGGCATTGGTCTACTGTGAAAATATTTCTAAAGTAATTGAAGGGAACTCAAGACTTTGGAATTAAGTATACACAAGTGGGCGACTTCATCTTGATTGGATACTTTTATTTAGACTTAGATGGAGATAAAGAAACTGAGGTATCTACTTCAGGTTATGCTATGAGTCTTGGATCAGGAGTTGTCTCCTGGAGGTCACGCAAACAATCAATTCCAACAAATTCCACAACAAAAGCAAAATATATGGCAGTAGCTGAAGAAATAAAGGAAATTATGTGGCTTAGGAAAATTATGGAAGATTTGCAGATGAAACAAGTGCATTCAACTCCAATTATGATTGAAAACACTTTTGCAATAAATTTGGCCAAGAACCCAAAGTTCCATGATCAAACGAAGCACATCAATACAAAATACCATCTGATTTGACATGATGTCGAGGCCAAGAGAATCCAACTATGCCATTGTTCCACAAATGAGCCGATTACAGACATATTCACCAAAGCGCTTGGAAGAGAAAATTTTGAAAGATTGAGAACGATGCTTGGACTCACCAACATCCCTTCAAATTAAGTGGTGGGGGGGGGGGGGGGGGGGGGAATGTTGACACCTAATCATTGGGATTGGTTGAATATGTAAAATAGAGTAAGTAGAAAATAAGGAGAGCTGGAATATGAAGAGACATTGGGAGATGGACCCCAAGAGTCTCTCCCTCCATGTATATATCTATGATCAACCTTAATTCACAAACACAATTTAGTTTGAGGATTTACCTCCTAGCCTAACAATGCATAATGGGTAGGGGGTTGTCTGATAAAATTCTTCCTCTTCCTCATCCTCTAACCATAGGGATAAATCATGCTCAATAGAGGGTTGAGCAGGAGGATACAACACAATTTTTTTTGATAAATTTCCATTCTTAATAGTCATGTTCCCAACCCTACAACTAATGTAACTAATGTAGGCATCAACTGTGACCAAACAAGGTCTTACTAGGATGAGAGGATAACCATTAAACTTTGTTTTGGGATGGAGTATCAGGAAATCAGTGGGGTACTCTCAAGAGTCAATGGAGACCATCACATCCTAAATAATTCACTCAAGATCTATTGTGGATCTATCTGCAAGATGCAACATTGTAGTGGTCTTCCTCAAATCCCCTTGGATATTGGGATTCAACATGGTTTCCCTTATCATCACATTGATTTCATCCCCAAGGTTTATCAAATTATTAGGGACCATAATTCCATCAATGTGCACATCCACTACTAGGCTACCGATTTTTAATTACTTTGGGGAGATCATCCTCCCAAGCATTAGATCAGATAGATGCCCAACAACATTGATAGTGGGGGTATCTCTTCTTCTTCTCCCAGGACTTTTGAAACATTTCTCCTTAATAATCTTGTTGTAAATAGGAACATATTTGATGGCATGGAGAAGGGGTATCTCGACACACAATTTCTTAAATTTTCCCAGAAGTTCAACCTCTTTTGGGGTGTGTTCGTGAGGGTGGACCAACCTTTCAAGATAAGGAGGTGTATTGGCTTGAGGGGTAGTCTCTTCCTTCTCCTCTTCAATCTCTCTAGGTGGAGAAGGTGGGTGATTATCTGGGAGAACCTTCCCAAACTAAAGGTTGATCTCTTGAATTTGCACAACATAAGCATGATATGATATCTCCCCACTATAAACCTATTGTGCCTACTTACTGTTTGGGTTCATATTGGGTTGAGCAACCATTTGAGGTTGTTTAGGTGGAGTTTAGTGAGGAATCTGTGGTTGAGGTTTAAGTGGAGGTAGTAAAGTAGGAGGTTGGGTTGTTTGAAGCCTCCACCCTAGTGAGGCATTGGCCCATTGGGAAGATTGGGGTGGATATGGCTAAATAGGAGGGTTGATAGTCTGAGGAGGATATTGAGAAGAATAAGGCCAAGGAGGAGGTGTAGACCATGATGTATGATTGGAAGGGTACCAAGGTTGGAAAGGTGCATTCTGATTTGGATTGTAGTGAGGATAATGTGCACCTCGCATGCCTTGTTGATATGGTCAGGGACTTGGAGGCCTCCTTTGGTTAATGAACCACCACTGCTCTGACCCACCTTCTACCCCTCCTTGGTGTACAAAATTTAAGCCTGACAAAGGGGACATTTGTCTATTGCATGATTATCTTCACTAACTAAGTAGACTTCTATGACATTTAGTGGACATTAATTCCTAGGATGTCTCTTAGTACATCTAGGGAAGAAGATAGCTAGCACCATTTCTGCTTCCTATTTCCTCCCTTTGATTTTCATAATATCAATTTGTGAGGAAAATGTATGCAACATTTCATTCTTAAAATCTTCCAACATACTTCCTATCTCATGCTTGATGGTTGTTGGTTAGGGGGAGGAACTAAACAAGCTTTGGCCAGACCTACCCTTTTTCCAGCAGCCCTAGAGTTATTCTTGAATAAAATTTTGATGTCATCATAAGCCAATTGGTAGATATCTCCTTCAGAAATCATGTTGAGGGTTTCCATTATATCCTCCCTGATCCATCAAAGAAGCACTAGCTTGAGTGGCTAAGGATCAAAGGTACAGTTGGCCCTCCTATAATTGAGTTGAAATATTTCCTAATAGTACTCCAAAGATTCATTAGTCCCAAGGGTCATCCTAAATATTTCCTCCTTTGTTTCATTGGACCTACAGTAATCCATGGATTCATCATTGAAGGCTTCCTGCATTTAGGACTAGGTAGTGATGTTGCCTCGAGGTAAACTCATAAAACAGTGCAATGTTGTATCTTTGAGGGTGGAAGAAAACAACTTCAATTTCTTTTCATCAAGGGCATAATCATAGGTCCTGCAGAAAACAACAAACTCAAACATGAAGGTGTCAGGATCCTCAGATATTAAACCATGGAAATGTGGAAGGGCAGTAGGTCTTATATTCTTCATTTTTGCCTCTCCATTGGATTCTTTGATAGGGAAAATCTCATTATTCCTATTTCCATCCATGGTGTGGGTAGGTGAGATAGGTTCTTCTTTCCCTATGGGTTCCTCAAAATTTCCAGGTTACTCATGTAGAGGGTTTTCTAGCTACCCTATAGCTAGAGAGAAATTTTCACAGTCACCCAAGAAGAATGAAGGTTGACTACTTGAGGGGCTGGGGTTTCTTGCTAACAATTTCCCTTGGTTATCCCTACTCCTACGAGGCATGAAAGAACTAATTTTTTTGAATTTTTCACTTTTTTTCAAAATAATAAGACTGATGCAAAATAGAAAAAAAAGCAACTCTTAAGTAGAAAAAACACCTACTTAGACACCTCCTTGGAAACAATAACAAAAAATGATGAGCCCTCAAAGGATGTTACAACTCCCAAGGGCTTCTCAACATAAATTATCAACTCGAGGTTCGTATAAACTTAGAGGTGACAGTGCTATATGCACAACATGTTAGGTTCTACTCATGTCACCCTCAGTCATGAGATCAAATCAAGGTGTTCAAAGACAACTCCTTCAACTAACTATAAAGAGAAAAACATGTCATATTGCAAGGAGATGAACATGATTATAGCTACAGAAATGAAAAGGCTAATCTTCTAATGTCAATGTTGAATTGAAATTGCATAAAAAGGGGAAAGAACTAGTCTAGCTGCAAGAAGTCAACCATGCTATTCTATTTGCATTCTTAATCAAATCAATGACCTACTTGCATGAATTGATTATCTATTTGCAACTTTCTTGGAAATAAGAAATTCAACTTTCAATACAAAAATGCTAATTCTAATTCTATTTGTTGTCTTATTGTTGTAGCGAGGAAAGGATGAGGTTGGAGTGGTCTTAGAATATTCCCTAATCATTAAATCAAGGCTTGTGGGCCATTATTCAACTAAAATATACAAATATCGAAATCTAGAACAAATATCATTGAAGAAAATGATGTTATAGGTTTGCTACAAGAAGTGCTACAGGAGGCTCTGTGTTGCTATAGGAGGCCCTATTTTTCTACAAGAGAAGGGTCTGATATATTTTTGAGGACAAAAATGGTGCCTTGAAGATAGGAAAAGGTGGATGAAGGTAGAAGAAGGTAAAGGAATGATGTGGGAGCCCCTTGGCCAAGCCTAGTAACCCTCAAAGGTCTATCTTGCACCAAAGTTTGTGTCCACGAGGTTATCCATTTACCTTAGCAGAGTGGTCTCGGTGGAAGTGTTTGGAAGAAATGTGAAGTATATAGATGGGAGATGAAGTGGCCTAGGCAGATTTAGAAAGGTATCCCCACCCCTGCAGGTCAATAAAATCCCTACAAACCAATAAAACACATACATCAAATGATATCTATTACAACAAAGTGTATTTTTTGTGTACCATATGGAATATTATTGGGAAATGTTGTTTTCAATAAGGCGGTGATGGTGGGCCCTACAAAAATTGTTGTTATTATCAATCTATATCCGCCTAAGAATGTGAAGTAGCTACGCATGACTCTAGGGCATACTAGTTTTTATCAGAAGTCCATAAAGGCCTACGCACAAATCACTGCGTTAATGGAAAAATTACTGAAGAAAGATGTCACCTTTTGTTGGGATGATGAATGTCAAAAAAGACTCAACATCTTAAAATAAAAAATCATCACTGCACCAATCCTAGTGTTTGAAAATTGGAAGAAGGAGTTCCACATTCATGTAGATGCGTCATGCATATCATTGGGTGTTGTCTTAGTGTAGCCAAGAGAAGGGGATCTTGATCACCCCATCACATTTGCAAGTTGAAAATTATCTAAGGCAGAAAGGAATTATTCCACAACAGAATGAGAGGGCTTGACTATGGTGTACGCATTGCAAAAATTTAGGCATTACTTACTAGGCGCATAGTTCAAGATGTTTACAGACCATTCTATGCTGAAGTACTTAGTGAACAAGCCTATGTTGCGGGACGAATATTTGCAGGTGGCTATTTATTTTCCAAGAGTAAGATTTTGAAGTAATAGTCAAGCCAGGATGATTGAATACTGGGCCAAATCATCTGTCCAGAATTGAGACCGGTGAAGAACCAACAAACATTGAAGAAGGACTGCTCGATGCATAACACTTTGTAGTAAGGGTTGCTGATGATCATTTCACTGATATCATTTAATTTTTATGTACCAGATTAGCCCTTGCGGAGTATACAACTCAATAGAAGAAAGAAATCGTAGTTAGAGCTGCGGATTTTTCTTTGATTGTCGAACATTTGTATAAAGTAGGCCCCGAGGAGATATTGCACAGATATGTCCCTGAGAATGAAAGACACAATATTTTCGCATGAGCACATGGTGGTGTCGTGGGAGGAAACTACGTAGGAAAATCCACCACATAGAAGATTATAAGAGAAGGACTATGGTGGCCCATAGTGCACAATGACTCCAAAGAATATTGTAGTGCTTATGATGTCTACCAGAGGACTGGAAGATGGTCGAGAAGGGACAAATTTCCATTGAATCCACAAGTCACCTTGCAAGCTTTTGATAAGTGGGTAATTGACTTTATTGGGTCGATGAATTCATCAGGAAAGAAGGCTGATGCATAATACATTATTATCGAGATGGATTATCTGACCAAGTGGGCTGAAGCACAACCAGTAAAGAATAGCAACACAGACACTGTTGCGAAATTCATCTTTGAATATATCTTCTCGAGATTTTGGTGTCCACAAATCTTGATGAGCGACCAAGGATCGCACTTCCTACACAATGCTATTGAAGCATTGATGGAGGAATTTTAGGTACATCATCAAAAGAGAACGCCTTATCACCCTCATGCAAATGACACAATTGAGGATTTCAACAAAATTTTGAAGAATGCTTTGACTAAAGAATGCAACGTCAACAAAAACAATTGGGATGTACGCATACTAGCAGTTTTATGGGCATACAGGACTACTTGTAAGAAGTTGATGGGATAGACTCCATTTAGATTGGTTTATGGACAAGAAGTCGTAATGCCTATGGAATACATAGTACCTAGTCTTAGAATCACCTAGTAATGGACATGGCGGACAACAACATTATGGAGGAGAGATTGGAACAACTGATTGCACTTCTTACCAATTTTTCAATCTCCTCCCAATTCTTACCATACATGCAACAAAAGATGGAAAGTCTTAGGAGAAAAAGATGGCAAAGAAGATAAATAAGGATTATAATATAATCAGGAAGTCTTAGGGATTCCTCATCAGCTCCATTTGATCAGGCTGTGCAACTAGAAGAGGCCATCACCAAAGCTTGCAATGACCTACTGAAGTTCCAGATCTAGATAGAGGTAGCACCCGAAGAGAAGCTTCAGAAGCTTGCGACAACAATAAAAGAATCAAAGGCAAAAGTAGACAAAGTAAAATTTGAGTTGGAAATGTTGATTGTGGAGTTGCAGATGAGGCTACAGTCAGCAACTCCACCAGAGGTTTGCGAGCAATGTGAAGTGAATATCAAGGCTTCTATGGAGAATATAGCTACTACAGTCAAGAACTATAGCCAGATCTTCGAAGACACGATGGATATGTGGGCCTCATTGAAGGAAGACTTGCATGTACAGAAAATAGAGGCAAAGATCCACAACAAACAACAACAGTTTGATGAAATCAAAGTGATGGCATGGACCCTAGCATCTATGCAACAGTTTTCATGTCTCTAGGAGGGAAATTTTTTGCAGGGATAGATCGATGAGCTACAGAAAAAGGAGCATATCATTTCATTTCAGATGCAACCTTAGGTTGATGAAGCCATTCAACTCTCATAGATAGTGGAGAGCAAACTGAAGATCCTATTCCAGATGTAAAGAACCATCGGTCTGGTGAAAACAAGGTTGACGACAGAGAAGTTGGTAGAGGAAGTATGACAGGCCACCATGTAGTGCGTAGAGACATTTCAAACTTTGAAAGATGCATACAGTGGTCTCAAAAGGAATATTCAGGACATATCAGCTGAGTAACTTAGGATGAGTCACATCTTTGTGTTGGGGGCCTATTGGGTAGGGTCCCCCTAGGTCAAATTTTTGTAAAGAGCTGGCATTTTGAGGAGCAGAGCATGATTCGCGTAGTGTTTTAGAAGTTAGAGGGACTTTAGGGTAGGTCAAAGCCCCTGTAAAAGGATGTGATCAATTTTTATGTTTTGAGCTTCGCCCATGGTTTGTGTACCATGGTATTGTAAGAGAAAAAGATATATAAAGGGTTGTCTTAGTAAGTCAAAGGAATGGAAATGATGGAAATGATGGATATGATGGATATGTTTGATGTTTTGAGTCTGTAATTGTCATATATTTTTGTGTTAGAGTGAAGGGGAAAGCTCCTGCAGCTGTGTGCATATAGACCTTGGTAAGTATTCAACTTTGTGCATAGGCCCCTGGCGCTGTGTGTGCAGGGTAAGAAGTATTGTAATTGTGAAGATCTGAAGATAATAAAGAAGATATTGAAGGCAAACCTACATACTTACATTTTGTACTTTATTTTATGCAATTACTGTTTACTTTTCTACTGCGCATAAAAGATAAGATAAAAATTAATATATGAATGCTGTTACAGTTAATTACAGTTAAGGTCCATTGATTTATGCATAGTAAATAGAGTTTTAGATCTGCGAAGTAGTATTTTTGTATGAATACATTGACTTCGGTATAATATTAAGTAAGATCACGTAGCACAGTAATAGATCTATAGGTGAGTTAGACTAAGTCAAGATCCAAACTCCATAATCCTTCTGGATGCAGAAACTTGGTTCCAACATCCCCCAATATTGCCTCGGGTGAGATTACAGTCTATGTGAGCAGATCATTGTGAAAAGGGTCAGTGTTATCGGGAAATCTAGTGTCCATTCAGAGCTACTAATCCCACTAAGATGGGTAGCTATCTTAGAAAAATCCAAACTAAAGTTACTTGTGTTTTCCTTTATGAGAAGTAGATGAGAGAGAAGCAGAGAGTACCAACCTCAGTCTTTCACTTGGCTCCTTGCTTGTTTCCTCTCCCCTCCGACAGATCTTTGCCACTCCTCCCTTGCTTGCCCTGCTTCAAAGAGCACCTGTAAATTCAAAGCATCATAATACCATTAAAGCATAGAGATCTACAATCATAAACAATATAAGACCAGATATATATTGACCACACAAATGCATATATCAACTCAGACATACAAGAATGTGGAGGAAAACTCAAATAGCTTTATTGATAGAAAGATTACAAGAGAGGATTACAACCCATTGATCTAACCCAACGTCATCCTCCCAGAATGAAAGCCCTTCTTCACCTCATGAAAAGCTTAGATCACCCAACACTGTGATGTTCCACAAAGAAACCAACAACACTTCTTTACAAAATACAATATTCCAACCCCTGGATCTCTGAGATGAGCGATCCATCTATAGATATTTGCAGGTGGGTGAGTCAACTTCCGGGATTTTGATTAGTGTCATTTCTATGATAGTTCTCAATTCCACTTGGAGATTTCATGATCTCTTACTCATCCCTGCGCGAATTCAGAGAGGCAAGTGTCACAGGAGAAGTTTTTGGAAGATTCCATGATCATCCACCTTGCAAACTGTCTCTGTCGTTTGTCTAGTCTCACCCATCGCACCCTACAGAAGGGATTTTCAGTATGCATCACACTTTTTGCATGTGGCAGGTGACATGCATCACACCCTTAGCATTGAGCAGTCTGTATGGTCCAGTTTTGACCAGTTCTGAGTAGTTTCTCATGGAGAACTTCTGGGAGATGATGTAATCAGCTGACCTTGTTCCTTTAGGGCGTGAAACAAAACTTTTAGGGACTTAGAAGCTCTTGGTTTATGGACATATGTGATTGGGGTTGCAATGCCCAAATATGTCTATAACAGTTGCCCCCTAAAGCATGAGGTCGTAAATCTTTTTGATGTCGGGTGAAATGCTTTATCATGAGGATCCGAGGTTTTGCGAACTGGAAGGTGACCTGTAATAAGATACATTACAATACATTATCTTCATAATATTTTCATGATCTAGCTCAGGTGGGAATTCCCATGCTTAACTTTATAAATTCATTCTCATGTACATAGGACAGACGCAGACTGATGTTTTTGGTAGAGCCATCATCCTTTGGCTTGGATGATTATCTTTGTAGTAATGACGTACATTTGATGTCTTTATTTTCCTGAATATATTGCAGCTTAGATGAATGAAACTAGATCCAAGTTCTTCAAACTCGTTTAATCTTCGCTCAAAGTATAATTCGATCCATGTGAAAAGATGTTCTAGAGTCGAACATGGAAAGACATCGCTTGATTACCAACCACTGATGTAAGTTGTTAACAGGCGCGAGAGGAATCACCGATAATGATGATGACCCTCAAGGTATGACAGTACAATTCACGTGGTGTGAAAATGGACTTGGCATTGAACACCACACAAAATCTTTCAATCGAAGGCCATTGATGTAAACCTACCACTGGAAGTGAGAAACTTGCCATTGAGGCATGCAAGCTTCAAAGTACTTAAAAAGTTTTTCCTAGGCCGACTTCTTGGATAATGAGCTGATGTCGACAAGAAGTGATCCGTCATAGGAGGGCATTAATGAATCCCACATCTACTTCATGGAATGGAGCAAATTATTTTGTGGAGGTAAAAACGATCTGATGATACAGGGTTCAGGGTGGCAGTCATGAAAGAATGAAGCGTGAAGGTATTGTAGTAGATGAGACACAAGCTGGGTTGGTGAATTCTCTGAGCGACTTCTCTTGAACATATCGGTGACACTGAAATGGATTGGTAGCGTTAACCCCAAAATAGGATGGTATGGTGGACCAATGGTAATATGACCGGTGAACGGAATAACCCAACCCGACTCAATCATGGTGATGGAGTGAAAGCGTCATGTTCAAGAGTGACTTGTTATTAATAAAGTTTCTTCAAGTTTTCTTCCCAATTTTTCCCCAGTCATTGCTGACCAGGACCTCCTTATTTTTGTCGAGCTTGAGGAGGATAACATATGCTTGTTCTATAATTTTCCCTTTAGGCAAACCCGTCGCTATGTTTTAACGAGCCTAGCGACAGTGAAACTCGTTCTTGTCTGCATGGACAAGTTTGTCGCTATTGGTTTTAACGAGTTTAACAACAAAGATAACTTGGTCCTTTTTCAATTTTAGAGAGTCTGAAAAGGAACGGAAAGAAAACTCCAGCAATCCATTCTTGTCAAGTAATCCTTTAAGTCCGAAAAAGTGTAAAACAATACGAAAGGGATGAATTTTCGATAGTTTTAATGAGCTGAACAAGACAAGCACTCGATATTTTTGTGTAATGATCCCTCAGGTCCAAAAAGATTAAAATCTAGAGGAGAGATAACACTTCCAGTCATTTTAACGAGCTGGAGAGGCCAATTTCTCGGCAATATTTTCATTTTTTACAAGTCAGATGAAAAGAGCTTAAAGGAGACTTGTTTTTCGAGGAATGAGTGATATTTTTGGGTAGCAGTTGGTTCCAAGTGAGGTTTGGAAATTTTCAATCACGACAGTGTAAAAAAGATGGCTAACAGAATCACTCGTTGCAGCTATTCCTCAAAAGGGGTAAACAATCAAATGGAGGCATATGATTAGTTAAAACAGAGTGGAGGTGATGGTAAGAAGACGACCAAGGCTTGAAAGCTGATGACAATGCGTTCGCAATGGTTATTTACTAGAGGTGGGTTCATTTTTTAATGAGTTTAAACTCTGGTGGAACATTTTCTCATTGCTAGGTTTAATTTTTAATGAGCTTGAACTTTCCGTAAAACTGCTCATGTCAGTCGTACAATAAGGATGTCTCATCGATAGGTTCATTTTTTAGGGAGCTTGCCCCATTCGAAACTTTGTTCCAGATCCTTTCTTTATGCAAGCTAGAAACGACCAACTACTGTCCTAGGGGTTAATTAACTACTGGGGTTAGGTAGGAAAACTCTTCCTTTACTTTGCCGGTTCCATTTGGCCCCTGCAAAGGTGAATGGTCGATCATAACAATCACCCAACTTAAGCAGTCGAGTCAGCAAAACTATGGGGTTAGAGTTACGTTGGTCCCTTTTCACTTGCATGCAAAAAGGTTTGCATGCCCCTAGGTATAGCGAAGTAGAGTTTCTAGGTTTACAGACAAAACACTTGCTCTGTCGGGAAAGGCATACCTTCTGATGGAGGTATCTTATTCCAGTCTAATCCCATTTTCCTAAATGTATGGGTGTGTTAGACTAGTCATATATCCTCCGCAGAAACCTATGTTATACCTGAAGTTTCCCTACTGAAGCAGACCACAACGCATGCCCCCTGGGTTTCAGTCACAATCACCGAATCACTCGCGCTCATCAGGTGGAAGGACTGGAGATTGATGAGATATTCCTTGTGCAAAAATACCAGTTAGGGATGGCATTTGACTATTAGCTATGTGTGAGCCGGGGAATAAAAGCTGGTCTACGAGCTGGACCACTCTACCTTCATGCGGAAAACACATCGCTCGAAAGAGTGAAGAGACAATGGCTCCCATGCTATAAATGTAGTCACGCCCAAGTAGATTGTAATCTAAAGGTCCTTGGACTACCATTACATTCAAGTAGACAGTTTTCCTTCTCAAAGTTATAGGCAAACTTGGAAGATTCCTAACGGTCGACTAGTTCCTTTGTCGAAGCCTGTCAGATTTTGCATCTCAGGAATAAGCGAGGGTGAACCAAGCGCATTGCAAGTAGTTGAGGAAAGCATACTCACAAAAGCCCCTTCATCTATGATGGTACCGACCATGACCATTGTATAAGCTTGTACAATAATTCGGAATGGTACATTAGACGGTAAACGGGGTCTACCTAGTAGATTCCAGTCGAAGGAAACGACTAGGTTTCTTGGAGGTGGGACCGAATAAACGGCCGGATACAACTCCAACAAACTTCCTTCCTGTGGAAAAGGAACGGGTAGGTTTCCCTCATGTTCATCGGAGTCTATGTTAATGAAGAGAATTTTAACAGTGTCATTCTTATTCTCCTTGGTGACTGTGTCATCTGAAGATGGACCTTCTGAAGACAAAACTGGGTTGACTGCCATCTCGACCTGTTCACTTTGGTCCAGTGTGGACTCAGAGGGATTATCTTCAATGATAGATGCTTCGACCGACCATAAGGGTGTGTCAGTCAGATTTTCAACTAGCGATGGACTCAGCAAGAGTTTCTTGTATCCAAGAGGAAGTCGTAGCCGTGAAGCAGGACAGTTATCCAAGACTCTTTTAGCTTTGTTTAGGAAGGGACAACGGTGGATGGCATGATCGCCTTCACACAGTCTACAAGGAAATTTAGATCTTCCTTTTTGTCCAATGACTTCGTTTTCACTAGTTGACAGTGTACTTTCAACATGATCGTCAGAAGTTGAGGACACCAGATTATGCAAGCGGGGTGACCAATCCCTTAAGATCCGTAGGATGCAAGGACAAGCTCGATGATAGTGGTCCCCTTTGCAAATGACACATGGAGATTTAGGTTTGGACTGTGCAGTGTGTGGATTTTTGCTAGATGATGCATGGTTGCCCCTTTTGGCCGTTGGCTCCTTCTTCTTCTTCTCCTTCCCTTTCTTCTTCTTCTCAGCTACTTGGTTTTTAGTTTTACCAACTTTACCAAGCGAAGCGGAAGGAGGAGATGGATAAACAAACAAAGTAGAAGGTTGGGGGGTAACTTTAGTATCATCTAGTTGTTGATTTGATTGCTCAGGAATCACGGTGCTTTGAATGACAGAAGTCGAGAAGAGCCATACTGGCAGGCCAATTTTTAGTCTTGGAAGGGACAATGTGGCCATATAAGGTGCACCAACATCTCTCCAAGAGAAGAAAGGACTAAGATTTCCCCCAAGGGGAAATCCTTGGTTGGTGGACTCCATTTTCTCAACCTAAGATCAACGAGGGAATAGTGACGTTATTGTGATTAAAATAAATTTTATGATTCTTTGACACAACTTGCTTTTTCAATTTTTAAGAGTCGAGACAAAGCTAAATATGACTCTAGCCACCTTCTATTGTTAATGAGCCTGAAGTGACAAGTTCTTAGATGGACCTTTTCCTTTAAGGAGTCTAAAAAGGAATGAAAGAGACTACTTTGGAAATCTAGACAGAGGGATTACCAAACCATCCGCAAAACTGTAGAATACTTTTTACGGTACGGCAGTAAATCTTCCCAAATGCTGTATTCAGTGCATTGCAATCGATAGGGCAACAAACACGGCTTCCTAAGGATAAAGGATATAGCCTATTGTGTTCTCCCAATATATACTCGATGGTACGTGGGAGCACAAGTCCGTACCGGTACTTGTCGTCTCAAAGAGGAAGAATCACCCAGCCTACGATGAAAGCAATAGTTACCAGGCTTTACGACGCTGGAATACGTCTCTAGCCTAGACTTCTAAATGTTGTGCATTAGGTTCCAAAGCATTTTTATGTTCATTGAATTTATTTACAGTTGATCTTTCTTAAGAAGTTTGCCTTTAAGGTTCACTGCGTGATGTAGATATACAATTCCTAAAAATGCAATCTAAGATGATAAATAGTTGTTTACTCTTCTTTTTGCAATGAAAATCCTAGCTACTAAGGAAAGAGAAGTGGGATTCTTTCAACATAGAGCAAAGAGCACACACTAGATGCAATGTCCTAAATCAAAATCAAGAAGCAGTCTAAATGCAAATGCACATGCATGTATTTTTTTTCCACTTTCTTAATGTGTGAATGACAAAAACAATGCTAAGTACAAATCTGAATTATCTTTTCTTTCAAAGCGATAGTACTAATGATTTTCTCTTCAAAATACGAAAGGAAGACAAGGACGATACTTTGCGATTTTGAATTAAAAACTGCTTTCGACACTTGGAATAGTATTAATTCAAATCAAATACAAGAGTAACAATGCAATCGATCATCAAGAAGAGTAGGATTCTTTTCTTTGATTGAAAACAACACTTGCGACACTTCCAAATCAAAAGACGACAGTTCGATTAAGCTACTTCTTTGTAAAGGAGAACTGTAAATGGCGAAAAATACATAAAAACATTTACAATTCTTTGTACAATGGAGGCTGAATAATGCAAAGGAAGGGAGTTTCCATAGTGGTATACTGATCACAGACAGCAAAACTCCTGAATAAAGCTTAAGAGAATGAGGAAAAACCAAAATCTGGAGGCAGAAACAGTCTTATCTGATCATCGCACCTGCAACATAGGGAAACAGGGATGCATCCAACCTACTACACACGGGAGGTGCGATGCATCCAGATTGCCAAGAGGAGAAGGTGCGATGGTTGAGGGACGAGACTTTAACTTGGTTTTTGGTCACAGTTTGCAGCTTAGTTCAGGGATTTAGGCCGAGGTAATGATAGTTAGTAAATACAAGTCATAGGGGATGATCTAAAGAGGTTACTTGAGCCACCACTAGGGCAATTAAGATGTTTTCAAATCAATTGTTCATTTTATAAACAAAACCCGAAGATGGACTAAAGCAGCATTGATCTACTTTGCAGTTGCATAGAAAACCAGTTCGAAGGCTAGCTGGCTTGACTTCAGGCTCCATTTGTAGTTTATAAAGCAAACAAATATAAACAAGAAAAAAAGCTATTTGCTCCTCAACGGAGTGGCCATTTTGCTATCGGGAACTCTAGTGTCCATTCAGAGCCACTAGTACCACTAAGACGGGTAGCTATCTTAGAAACAAACAAACTAAAGTTACTTGCATTTTCCTTTATGAGAAGTAGATGAGGGAGAAGCAGAGAGTACCAACCTCAGTCTTTCAATTGGCTCCTTGCTTGTTTCCTCTCCCCTCTGACAGATCTTTACCGCTCCTCCCTTGCTTGCCCCGCTTCAAAGAGCCCCTGTAAAGTCAAAGCATTATAATACCATCAAAGCACAAATATCTACAATCATAAACAATATAGGACCAGATATATATTGACCACACAAATGCATATATCAACTCAGACATACAAGAATGTGGAGGAAAACTCAAATAACTTTATTGATAGAAAGAGTAGAAGAGAGGATTACAACCCATTGATCTGACCTAGCGTCATCCTCCCAGCATGAAAGCCCTTCTTCACCTCATGAAAAGCTTAGATGACCCAACACGATGATGTTCCACAAAGGAACCAACAACACTTCTTTACAAAATACAATATTCCAGCCCCTGGATCTCTGAGATGAGGGATCCATATATAGATATTTGCAGGTGGGTGAGTCAGCTTCTGGGATTTTGATTAGTGTCATTTCTCTGATAGTTCTCAATTCCACTTGGCGATTTCATGATCTCTTACTCATCCCTGGGAAAATTCAGAGAGGCAAGTGTCACAGGAGAAGTTTCTGGAAGATTCCATGATCATCCACCTTGCAAACTGTCTCTACCATTTGTCTACTCTCGCCCATCACACCCTACAGAAGGTCTTTTCAGCATGCATCGCACTTTTTGCATGTGGCAGGTAAGATGCATTGCACCCTTAGCACTAAGCAGTCTGTATGGTCCAGTTTTGACTAGTTCTGAGCAGTTTTTCAAGGAGAACTTCTGGGAAATTATGTAATTAGCTGACCTTGTTCCTTTAGGGTGTGAAACAACCCTTTTAGGGACTCAGAAGCCCTTGGTTTATGGACATATGTGATTGGGGTTGCAGTGCCCAAATATTTCTATAATAGTCGGTGATAAAGGGTTTTGTTGGTTAGTGCAGCTAACTCTGAACCAAGGTCTAAGACCCTCAAGCCAACACTTGTACACACAACCTATGGGGTGGTGATCCAAAGTAAGTCCAACACATGTCTACTCATGTCATATAGAACTAACCCGTGTCTTTAAACTCAACCTACCTAGCTCATCAAAATGTTACAAATATTATCACAACCATGCGTTGCACATAAGATGCAATCTTTCTTGGATGGATTGCACTCTCTCTCTAAGGCGTGAGATGATGCCAGACACCTCCATAGTGGGAGGGCCTAACAACAAGGGATCCTTCACCTAGATGTGACCTTACTGAACCCATCTTGGTCTTTCTAGGGTTCAGTTGTTGGGGGAGCTTCCTTTGTGATGAGAGGGCAATCTTTGAAGAGATGTCCATACTCATGGCATTGTCAACATCTAAAAGGAATTCGTTCATAATATAACGATTTCTTCTTGATCGAATTGTGGTAAGATATATCAATGGAGATTGGCATAGGTTGCGAGATGATCATGTAAATGAAAATCTTGTCATAAGAGGTGTATATGCCCCTCAATTACTTTTGAGATTTTGAAAAACTACCCTAAAGCATTGTTGGTTCCTTCTAATGTCTCTTCTTCCTACAACTCTCATGGAAGAGAGAAGAGTATAATCTGAATAGGGGTGTTCAAGAAGTCTTCCTTGTCGGAGCTAAACCATTTGCTGCAAAAACTTTGATATAGCCTTGTGGAGGTTAAAAAGTAGGTCCTATTTTCAAATACTCTATTTCCATGCACAACATTAGAAAAAAGTACCATGAAAAAGCCCTTGGCCCCTAGTTCTAGACCCACTTGTCCTTTCAGCTTCTATTTGTTTTGGATCCACTAGAGTGGAGATATTTCCAAGGGCCATAACCTTAGGAATTTGCCAATCAAGACATGATCTTGCGTAAATTGAATATATGTAGCTATTTTGTTGGCTTTGACTTTGGATTTGGAGTCTTGATTGCTTTTGGGAGGCATCAAGTAGGGTTCAGACGTTTCCATCCTAAGCTAACTGAAGAGGTGACTATCCATTACTCTAATCTAGCTCTTTGCCATTTGGGGGTGAGCGTGCATTCTAAATTTGTCAAATTAGACATGGCCTAATGATTTGCAATTCTTCATTACAATATTGTGATAAGAGGGGTATGGGAGCAAAAAAATGCAATAAAACCTGAAGCTTCATAATCCTTAAGCCTGGGCAATTAGTTATAATATGAAAGTTTTTCATATAACTCCATTAGCTGTAATTTTTTCATATATTTTATATTATTAAAATTAAAAAAAAAAAAAAAAAAAAAAAAAAAAAAAAGAGAAAGAAAAGAAAAAAGAAAGAGAAAGAAGAAGAGAAAGAAAAAAGAAAAAGTTTATAATGTTGTGGTCTAAATGCAACTTAGCTTTGATTATTTTGAGGATGATCCAAGTTCATGTTAAATACAACGGACTTGCTGATCTCCTGCATAGGCTTTACTGGTTAAGGCTAGAGCATTATCTGCTTGGGAACACACACTTTCAAATGTCCTTGGAATAAAGACTTTTTTTTTGGTTTTCAAGTTGAAGATATAAACAATAACTTTTAATCTAAATCAACTTCAGTACCAACAGACTCAGTTTATTTATTAATAATAAAAAGTTGGATAATGAAATCACATTGCTCCTGAGTTTTCATTTCATTAAATTGCTGTTATATTATTTATTCTGTCATATTATTTATTATATTTAAACAATATATCCCGTAGGGACACCGAATCTCTAAGTTGAAAGGAAACTAGCCCTGGTTTTGAAGGCTAGGAATTTCAAATTTCAAAACATTGGATGGATTGTTTTTTGTAATTTATTTTATTATTTTGATAAATAATATTAATAAATATATATATTTCTTTAATTATATAGTTAATGGTAAATTATATTGTAATATATAATTTGTTAATTAAATTTTATTTATAAGGTTTTTGTTTTGGAGTTATTTATTTAGGTGGAGGAATCAAAAGTGATGGGAAGTTGGGTAAAAATATTTCAAAAAATCTTGTAGAGGCAATGTTTGAATAATGTTTTTGATGGTGGAAATGGATTCAACACCATCAAAAACGTCTAAAACACCTAAAATTTTGAAGTTTAACAACTATAACTTGGATTTACAAAAATCCTTGTCACATTAGAATTTCCATAACTTTCAGAGTAATTCTTCCAGCTAGTTAAACTACAGCTTTTTTGTTTTGTTTTTGATATTAGATAAAAATCTCATCAATTTTTTTGAAAAGATCGTATATATTATTCTGGCTATTCCAGAAATTTCTAACAAAATTTCAATTCTATTTATATTATAAATCCATTATTTCAATTCTATTCTTTTCAATTGTTTTGATCATGTGTTTATATGGACAGTTTCTTGTGGAAATGTTGTTTATTTTTGCTTCATATTGTCACAGTTTTTAATATGGATCTGTATCTGTCTCAGATTGAACTATCTGTTTTGTAAATAAACAATTAGGATCTTGTATATCTTAGATCATCAAACAAAATATAACTTTTTTTTGGCTCACAGCACTATTTATGAGCCTTCCTATGTAACTCAGTCCTTTATATTATTTTAATATAAGAAAATGTGGTTTTTCTTCTGTAAAAAAATTCCATGCTTGATAGATTCTATCTATATCTACTTGTGTTTGGATCTATGGAGGCAAATTCCATCCGTCATGGTTTCAATTTTATTTGTGCTTCGATTCATGGAGACAACTTTTAGAAATGGATTCTCTTGGTTGGACTCATTCGTGTATTTACTACCCATTAAAACATACAAACAGCCTAATTTATATCACATGGGTGCAACCCATGTGACCATAATGTGATCAGTATCACATGCAACGAACCAACTACATGCATCCCTGCAGTATCTCGTGTATTGTTAGATGGAATGGTGGTACTTTTCATTGACGACGATCATAATGTGGTTGGTGCAACATACGAAGAATTATAATGCCCACCATGTTATGAATCACGCTATTATTTATCGATACTATTCAGTGTCAGATAGATAAGGAATCTACTGGTGGTACTCTTCATTTGGCCAGCGGCTCTCGTTACTGAGTTGTTAGGGTCACGGGGTTGTTTTTAGTGTGGAGGAGTTTTATATTTTTAAATATTAAAGATTATGTGATAGGTTAAAGTTATGTATTCTAGTTTCATTTAATGAATTTATGACATATCACGTGTATTTGTGTGATAGTAAATAATATCTTTAATTTGACTATATATTGAAAAATACTTCTAAAACTTATATTATTTAACCTCTTACCATTGTGAACTCAATACACTTTTTCAATTTAAAAACATTTTATTTTCACTAAATATTCTAGGTATGTATTTCTCCATTAACAATTTTTATACTCGTGTATAATTTTTCACACTTTTTCAATTTAAAAACATTTTATTTTCACTAAATATTCTAGGTATGTATTTCTCCATTAACAATTTTTATACTCGTGTATAATTTTTCATTAATTTTGAGTTCCGTTTTTTATACCTATCAATATAAAAACTCTTTACCGAATATATTATGTAAGTTTTTCTTCAATATATATCCCTATATGATGAAAAGTGGTCTGGGTATAAGCCAAAACCTCTTTTCCTTATGAAAATCTCAGCACACAAAACGTTGAGCCTCAAAACTGCGGCTCACATATTTTAATACATGTGAAACATTATACCCACAAATATCATTATGTTAACCCATCAGCCCAATACATCAAACAATATCACATTATACGCAGACTGAAATACTTAAACAAAACCGCAGCCATATAATTCATTTCAACACCATTGATATATATCTGTCCACGCTTCACACAGGTTTATAATAACCGCATACTGTTATCCCCAATGAGATGCGCCCAGCAGTTTACATGTGCTATGCGGATATCGGAAGCATCCTCGTGGTTTTTATAGAGTGATATACATCGGAGTATACATGAGACTGATATACATCGGAGTATACATGAGACTAAAATTCAAAGTCCGTCCAAAGGGTTTGCACGTCGACGGCGGTCAATAAATTCATAATACTTAATTACAAAACACACACACGGAGGCGCATACAACTAACAGTGAACATATTTTATATATTTACCGAACAAATTACATTCCAGGCTAAGGCATTTCAGCCTTAAAACCCAGCTCACAATCGACTACATCTTGCTCACTCACAATTTTACTCACAAATAAGATATATTTCTCACACCCTATCACATTACATTTATATAAGATGCATTAAGAAGGATGATCAGATCTTCTCCTGATTTTTCTCCACAATGAAATCTCTCCAAAAAGCGTGCATGGTTGTATCCATCTTGTGCATGGCTGTATCCATCTTATCCGCTTTAAATCTGCTTTAACTTATCCGCTTTAAATCCACTTTAAGTCTTGTTTCTGCTTTAAAACAGGCTTTCCTTTGTTCTGATCCTCTGGTCTACGTTTACTTGCTTTGTCGCTGGTTGCTCCCACATCACTATATGGTATGGTATTTTGCTTTCCCAGTAAAACCCAATAAAATTAAGTAAGAAGTTAATTATGAACTGTTAAAGCCACATGGCACGAATCAGAGATTGTTACATCAACATAACCGCACAATTCTAGAGAGGGGAATAGAATCACAGAGAGTGGTTGAGAAATTGAGAAATTTTAGACAATAATTATATATAACAAATTTGTCAAACACTTTTTGAATCACACAATTAATTTTATTTAAATTTTTTTTTATTAATTTAGTAATTAAAAATTATTTTTATTTTATTAAAATAATTTTAAATGAAGTGTTTTTCATTAGGAACTTAATATACTTTGTGTCCTTTGCTTAGATCACCTCCATTAGTTCATGTGTTTTTCTAGTTTTGATCTCGTTTCAATCTCATACTAAAAACTGAATACACCAGATACTATTGTGGTTACAGTTTAGCTTCTGTAAAAAAATTATCACCATTTGTAATTACCTTCTCATAATTTATTCAAAAAAATATAATATAAATAATTCCTATTCAACACATAATTATTTTTAATTAGAAAAACGATACTTAGAAATATAATGAAAAAAGGCAGTTGTTTCTCAAATCCTTTACGTTCTTCATTGAAACGACAGGTTTTATGTAGTTGAACCCTACTAGTCATAGCTTCCCCAAGGCACATGGTAGTTTCAACCTAGTGCTATTCAATTTGGTTTGTGTTTGCTTTGGAAAAAATAAATAAATAAATTTTGGATTTGAGACTTCTGTGGTACAATATTTTTGATTCAGTCATCGGAGATTCCACAGTAAGAAGATTTTTAATATGAAATTATTTAATACGGCTTCAATTCATATTCATCATTCATACACAATTATTTAATAAAGATTTAATTCATATCCATCGTTTTTATAAATTTAACAATTTCACTAATATTAATTTACATATATTTCTCTCTCACACATTACACATATTACGGAATTCACTGGTATTTATTGGGTTATCTTTCTCACTCTCAAAATTTATTTTTGGTCGTTATGCAAAAAAAAGTTATTATGAAGTTATTATGAACTTAATTATAAGGATAATAAAAAATATTTCCTATCATCAATTGGTAAAAACTGTGTAGAGTCGAATATAAAATTTTCATTTAGTTCCGACATATCTTAATAGGGTTATCAGCTCTAAAAAATGTCCAGATTCCGAATGTAATGTAATGTAGAAACATCATTAATGATAAAAAAGAATGTTAGCTACCCACCCCAATTCAGTGAGTCCAACCTCAACGCATGTGAATGGGTCCAACCCTAAAGTCACCACTTGAGCCACCATACATCACATTAAGGTGGGCCATGCAGAGATGCATATTTCCACGTTCAAAGTACTAGTAGAATGCTCTTTTGGGTGGGATGGTGACGAAGTGTCCCTCAAGAGATATACTTGCCTATTGGGATTGATCATGCTATATATAAAAATATAATATAATGAGTAAAGGTGGTTATATATATATATATATTATTTTGAAGATGTTATAGAACTATTATTAGTGCTAGTAGTTTATATATGTTATAAAATTTAATTTATAATAATAAAAAAGTGTCGTGGTTAAGTTATTTTATTTTATAAAGATAAAGACTTTGCATTTAATATATAAATAATATTTATTTTAAGTTATATATATATATATATTGGTTAAAAGTGGATTTTTCAATTAACCGATAAAAATATTATATATGGTATATGTTTTTACAAGTGTAAAGACTAACAAAAGACATATTACCAGTTAATAGGGTCAACAAAACTCAAAATCTTACACATAAAACCTCCGACCATTTTACAACTCGATAATCATTCGATAAGAACCCCATTGATCCGACAGTCCTCAAAGAAATCGCATTGGAAACTTGCATGACCCCTACCCGCTTCATGGAACCGACAAAGAAAATAAACCAATGGTGTATAAAACTTCAGGTCCGCTCTTGGACTTAGCCTCCGACCATTTTAAGACCCGATATCCTTTCGATCAAGAACTCAAATGATCCGACGGTCCTAAATGATATCACATCGGCAACTTGCGCGACACTTACCCGCTTGACGGATCCGATAAAGATTATAAGTCATTAGTCTATAAAATTTCGGGTCCACTCTTAAACTTAACCTCCAATCATTTTAAAACCCGATATCCATTCGATCAAGCCCCTTTTGATCCAACAATCCTCATTGATATCGAATCGGAAACTTGTGGGACATTTACTTGCTTTACGGAGCCGATAAAGATTATAAACCATTGATCTATAAATCTTCAGGTCCGCTCATAGACTTAACCTCCGACCATTTTCAAACCCGATAGCCATTCGATAACGAAGGCCATCAAAACCTATGCCTACGGCCCTTCAACTAGTAGGTTGTTTACCAAATACTTATCCCCCGTAGTTAGCTATGACTTTAGCATTGACTGTGGGATCGACAGTTAGGATTTACTGCGGTACTCTCCTACTTCCACTAGTCTTCCTCCTGCTCATTGTTCATGGTCTGGAAGTACTCCATATCTTTGGCTACCCGTCGTTGACAATCATCACGCAGTTTACCAGAGGGTATAGAATCCCAATCGTACCAAATATAACTTTCCTTACATAGCACTCCTTCATTCGCCAGACTATCAGTTAACATATTGGATTTTCTTCGCACATAAACGAAGCTGACGGTTCTCAGGGTTCGCAAGTGGGAATGAATACGCTGAAAGACCTACGATAGCCTCTAATGTTTCAACACTTTTCTAGGTGTCGTTCCATTACACATTTTCTTGGCCGCATTAATGACCAATTCAGAGTCAGCTTCAATGATGACATTGCATAAACTTGACTCGATCAGGATTTCCAAGCACTGCTCTAAGGCCATGGGCTTCACCATGTTATTAATGGTAGTCCCCAAATGACTGTGGAAGATATCGTTTATGCGCCCCTGCTCATCTCTTATGACACCGCCAAATCCAGCCATCCTTGGGTTTCCCTTAGAGGCCCTGTCTATATTGATTTTCAAAAAACCATGAGGAGGAGGTTGCCAGATATCTTTACCAGTAATTGTTTTTCTCACCACCTTGTTAGTGCCTTGGGGAACCAAAGAATGGAGACCCAACTGCAGCAGTATGTGAGCATCTTGGGGTGAAGGAGGGTTCTCAGGAATTTTCCACATAAGGGCTTCTACTGTATATTTGAGTTGTCGCAAAATTTGGACAATGGTGTTCTGGGTTGAGCCTGTTTTGTTCTTGAAAATCATGCCATTGCATTCTTTCCAGACATCCCAGATAATAAAGCTTGGAACTAGAGTCCAAGCCCTGTTAATGATTTCATTACCTGAGAAGTATTTCCTCCAATTCTTCAAAGTGTTCGTGATGCTGAGTCTGTCCTTGTCAGTTTGCCTGAAGACTAAGGCCGCCCAATCCCACAAGGTAGAGGTGAAGGGGCAGAGGTTTAGTAAATGTTCCATCGTCTCATCCTGTAAGCCACATAGATGGAATTTGGATGGGCCAACAAATTTGGATCATACCAGGGCCATAACCCATCTTATCTAGTTGTGGTCGAAGCCATAAGATCTTAGCACTGCCCTGATGTAATACCAGCTTAGCTTATCATAAGATTTCGCTAGGTCAAGCTGCATGATCATACCAGCTTGCTTATTGTTCTTAGGAGAGTGTACCACCTTGTGAGCTTGTATGATGTTGTTGAGAATCTGTCTTCCTTCTAAAAATCCAGTTTTCTCCTCTGAGATGAGAGCAGGAAGAAGGGGCTTGAGTCTGTTAGCGATCACTTTGGAAATACTTTTGTACACCACATTACATAAGGCTATGGGTCTGAATCTGTCCAGAGTCATAAATTTTTCCTGCGTTGGAATCAAAGCTATGAAAGAGGTATTAAGAGCCTTCAAAATAGTTTTGGATCTTCTAGAATCTTCCACAACATCAAGGATATCTTGTTTGACTGTTTTCCAGCAAACTTTGAAGAAGTCCACTTTGAAACCATCAGGGCCAGGAGCTTTCCCATTTTTCATCTCATTGATAACTTCACTAACCTCCTCTTTAGAAACTGGCTTGTTAAGATTGTGGTTGTCTTCCCTAGTTACAAGCTTAGGAATGAACTTTGTGAATTTGTTAATGAATTGAGATCTGTTGACGAGAGGCTCCTCTCTATGCTAAGGAAGTGTTGAACTATGACAGATTCCATTTCTTTGTGAGAGACGAGCTCTTTCCCTTGATAATCTTTAAGTTTTGAAATTCTGTTATGAGATTTATGATCCAAGGTTGATCTATGAAAAAAATTCGTGTTTCTTTCTCCTTCTCTAATCCACTACACCCTCAATTTTTGTCTCTAGAAAATCTCCTCTTGTATGCACCGATCTTCCCATTTGTTCTGAAGAGAGTCAGCCTGAATTTTCCATTCCTCAGTAAAACCTTCTGAGATGATGATCTGATTAATCCCTTGGAGTTTCTTCTCAACTTCTCTTTTGGCTTTAAAAATATTACCAAACTCTTTTTTGTTCCAATCTTTAAGCCTATATTTGATGTGTTTAAGTCTCTGCTACAACATGAACATTTTAGCACCTTGAACAAGCATATCTTCCATCCACCATTTGTCAATATTGTTGGTTAAGTCAGGGTGAGAGAACCAGACATTTTCAAACCTAAAAGGTATATTCCTCAGTGTACCCATAAAAGTAGCTTCAAGTTGGACATGCCTGTGGTTTGAGCCTCTGAAGGGAAGGATTAAAGATGACATATCAAGGCCTGTGAGAAGGAGGTCCTCTGAGATTATGGATCTATATAGTTTAGAGGTGACTTGAGAAGCCCCTCCCCTCTTATTATTCCAAGTAAAAGTGCCATTTAATTTTTTAGTGTCCACTAGCCCCATGTTATTCATGAAGTTCTGGAAGGCAATGGAGTCTCTGCCTAGTTTTTTGGTACCACCTTTTTTCTCTTTAAGAGATCTGATCATATTGAAATCCCCTGCCAGAATCTAGGGCATATCAGGATATCTCTCTCTCAGCTCCTCAAGGGAGGTGAGAAGCTTAAGTTTGTCTTCTAGTTTTTGAGGACCTTAGACATTAGTGATCATGTACATCTCCTTATCACCCAAACATTGAATCACCAGTGATAGTTCCTAGAAGCTTCAGCATCCAGGATTCCGAGTTTTTGAGGATCCCATAGAGTAAGAATCCCACCTCCGAGTTGTCTGCTTTAACTTCTAAATACTCATACTTGATTAACCATTCGCTGTGTATCTCTCTGATCTTGTCCATCGAACATTTTGTTTCCTAAATAAAAACCATATCTGGTTTTTCTTCTTTTATTCTATTACTAAGATTTCTTTGTTTCCTTTTACTTCTTAGACCCGTAATGTTCCAGGTTGTAAGATTCATTAAGAAAGGTTTGTAAAGGAGTAACTGGTAAGATCCCTCATCTTATCTGAGTTAATCATAAGTTTCGCACATTCGGTCAATAGTTCATTCTATTTTTTTCTTCCTCTTTTCCTAACCGGGTTCTTGGAAGAATGCATCGATGTATCCTCCATTGTTTTCACTCCTCTATTTTCCTGGATATCATGGTTTATTTTGACTCCAGAACACTTTGTTTGTGATCTCCAGAGGAAGAGCTATTGAACCCTGTCAAACTCCTCTTTTGGCATAGAGTCTACCCCTTTGGTGATTCCCTGCTCCAGAAACTTTTCTAGATCTAAATTCTCCCTCTCTAGAATCTCCTGCATTTCATGGTCTTCCGTTCCAGCCTCACTTGGGGTCATCTCATGGTCCCTACTGAGCTCCATAATGCTCGGCATATCATCATTTTGTTTGCTGCTTTCTGGTATATCCTCCATATTAGCATCCCTTTCATTCTCAGTGGGAATATTCTCCAATTCCTGGTTTGTCCCGTTTTTTCGACTTCTTCTTCTAAGATCTTGAAACTATTGTGGCTCAGTTGTTTTTCTTCATTAATTTTCTTTTGGTACCACTTGCTTCCTTTCCCTTTACCCCAACCCTTAGTAAAACCCTTGAGATCTTTGCCTGTAGTGGCTTTCGTATTTCTCTCCAGCTTGTTCAATGGGCAGTCCCTGTATAGGTGCTTGTGTTCATGACACTTATGGCACCTAAATGGGACATGTTCATAGTCCACCGCCTGCACCCATTCCTCATCATACACTTCTAAAATGATTGCATCCGAAAATGCCCCAGATAAGTCCATTTCCACACATATCCGGGCAAAGGAAGTGTATTTATCTCTTAGAGTAGCATCTCAGATCTTTATAAAATACCCTAGCTTATTGCCGATAGCCTTTAGAGACTCTGGTAGCCAATAATCTAAAGGAAGGGAGTAGAGTCTTATCCATACTAGTACCGATGTGAAAGTTTCTTGTTTTGAGACAAAGTTCATTACCCATGGTCACATATAAAGGCCTGCAGAAGCGTAAAAATAGGGTCCTCCCTCGAACACTCTGTCTTTATCCTCTTAGCTTGTGAACACCACCATTAAGAAGCCCTTGGACCCAAGGTGAAGGTTAATTTCCCCCTTTGGTTTCTAGTGGTTCCTTATCCATGCTTGCAAAGCCTTCTCCATCAGCCAAACCCCCATAAATTTACAGATCATAGTTGTTGGGCCACTAATTTGTCCTTATTATTATCACTTTTTGACGCTTATTTCATCCACTTCTACCATTCTTTATAATGTCATTTATCATAATTTATCATACAATTCCATTTTATAATTATTTATGCTATTATGGATAAATACCATTTTTCTCCTTTATTTTTAATAAATTGATGATTATTATGCATGATTTTACCAATGATGGTTTACTAATAGATTTGTTGTAACATCACTCATGATTTTAGCCTCCAAGATCTTTTCCAGATTGCAAATTTGATCTCCAACTCGCAATTAAATATTCCAACTCAGAAATTCGCTAGAATAAGAAGTGACGGTTTTGCATTGGACGTTTTGAACAAATGAAGGAGAATCTGAAAAATCCGAAACATGGGTTTTATCCAAAACAGACCAAATCAGTTTTGTTTTCCAAAATTCAGTTTGTATGAAGAGAAAAAGAAGGTTCTTCGAAGACAATTTTCTTAGATTTGTTGTTGCAACCATTTTCCAAATTCTTCTAGCTGCAATACCAAATTGGGTTGTTCCTGTTGAATGTTGATGGAAAGATATTTCAAATATGATCTTGTTGATCAATTTCTTTTGTATAATCCAAATTTGTAATGGAAATAATTTTGTAATCAGCTTTGTTGTGACTTCCCTTTGCTCTCTGTATATTTAAATGAAAACAAAGATCAAAGGGGGGAGAATAGAGAGGAGGAAATTTATCATTTTTTTACTTCAATTGTAATTTTAAAATACAGAGCATGATTTTGAAGGACACATCATACTGTAACTACATCTGGATTTGATGAATAATACATAATTTGTGTTGCTGTTCATTGGTGATATTTTGAAGTAATTAAGCAGTAATCACTGGCAGCTTGGGCTCGGTCATTGGTGGATTTCACTGCTACTCCTTGTGTTATATTTTTACCTTTCTTTTACTGCAAGTTTAATTATTTTGTTTTACATCTTTACAATTGATTTACTTTCATCAGTGTGGATTTCGTGTATTCATTTCATTAATTCGTAATTATATCAATTGATTTCATTCATTTATGTCGTGGATTTAATTAATTATTAGATAAGAACCATTTCTTGTTAATTAAAGGACAAAGTGTTAATGATTAGATTAGGTGCTTTATTTCTATGTAGTAGTTTAGATTCAGTTGAAAGGGCTCTGCTATTGCTACGGTGCACTGGGTTGACGTAACTGTGATTAGAATCTCTTGATTAAGATTGAGTTTGGTTTAGATTAAGATTTAGTTTTGATGCTTGAATAGGTTAATTTCCTTGAAGTTACAAGCCTGAGATTTATGGTTTGATCTATTTATTCTTGTATTGAAATTGATAAGTTATCTTAAAGCATTACTCTCTATAGATATAACGATTTCAATCACTTTCACATATTGTGTACACTCTTAAAACAAAAAGACATACCCAAGTTGATAATTAATGTGAGGCAATTAGGAGTTCTAAAAGACACCTTATTTGCGCCCAACATTTTGGCATCGTTGTCAGGGAGAGTGTTTCTATTTCGCAGAAGTGATGTATGTTTGATATTTTTTGCTGGGAAATAATTAGGTATTAAAAACAGAAGGTAAGAACTTGCGTACGAGTAAGTAAGGTGCTTGCTCCCTCACACACTTTTCAATGCAATTGCGTAGGAATTGAAGTAGAAATAAAAGTTTGATGTTCGTTTGCTGTGAAGGAAATGGATATTGAAGACGGAAGGTGATAACCTACGTGTGCATCCTGGAGAACTAGCAATGGGTCTACCCTCATTAGTCAGGCTTAGGTCATATAGCATGCACTGATAGAAGTAGGAATTTTAGAGGTAGAATCTTAAAAAAAATCTCATAATTCCACTCGAGTGGTGATGTAAGCACCACCCATTTCACTAACCAATTAACAAGAACATTTGAAGGAGGAGCCTCAAAGAAACACATGAAGAACATCTTCTATTATGGTAAGAAATGACTTACATTTCTACTTTTGAATTCCCTATCAAAATATCTAGGAGGAATGACAAATGCACATAATTCCCCCATCTTCTCTACCAAATTTTCATTGTTTGGCAAAGGAAGACCCAAATACATTTTTATTTGAGTTTGAAGTACTTTGTAGGGGATATGATTATTGTACTAATGATTAAAGGCTGAAAGTGTTTCCTCTTACTCTAAAAGGAGAAACTCAACGATGGTTCATGAGCCTTGGTGGGAATTGCATCCAAACATTGGAGGACATGAAGAACGTATTCTTAAGGAAGTACCAAGACTATTGCAAGGCCGGTGAAGATATTTTCAATATGATACAAGGGGAATATGAAAGCGTGGAGGACTATGTAGAGTGCTTTCATTACAACTTTCAAACATCAAAGCATAAGTATTTGGAAAAAGAGATCTTAAAAACACTTCTACTCAAAGGAATCAAAGATGAATTTTTAGAACTCTTAAATCTAATGGGAAACGGTGATGTTTTTCAGTTATCATATGATGATGTTTGTAAATTATGCATAAGATATTCAAGAGGAATCTCCAAGGCTGGTAAGAATTCTAGAGAAGTTTCTTCTTTCTTTTCCAAATCTACTACAGGAATAGGAGACATAAGAGCTGAAATCAATGTTTTATTTGAAAATTTTAAATATGATTTTATTAGCTTTCTAAATTAACAATTGCATGTTTTGCAAGTTGAGAAAAATCAGGCAGAATTTGATGAAGTGTTTTTCCCTCATTACCAAAAGGAGCATCCCATAGATATTCAGTCTTCCTTATCTAGGATGGAAGTAGCATATCAAAGAGATAGGGAAGCTGCAACAATTTCACAACCATGGAAATCATGGCCTACATGCATGGTTCAAAACACATCCTCTCCATTTTATTACTTGCATAATCCATTATGGAATACTCATGTGTTAGGGAAACCATGTCAATCTCAATGTAACCCCCACCAATCTTGTCTACAAGCTTGGCATGGTTCATCTTATGATTGCATGACTACTCTCCCTCATCTTGTAGCACAAACACATCATCCATATTCTTCACCGGCTCTTCCACAACTTCTTGCTTGCCCATCAAAATCATCCACACAACTCAATCAACCACATCATCAAAATGCTCCATTCCCCACACAATTTCTTGCTTAACTCATTCCAGACCCTCATCATAATAAACCAGTACAACATGCTTACAGTGTTGAATTGTAAAATTTACCTACCCTTCCCACCCATTCTATCTCACATGCACCATTGCAAAAAACTTATATTGAGATTGTGAATGTTTCAAATCCAAAAATTGTAGAAGTTATGAAAAAAAAATGAGGTTTCTTCTAGCCTGCATCAACAAGCCGTTTTAAAAACTCAAGAACTTCATGATATGATAGTTATGGGGAATTAGGAAAGTAAGGGATATATTGAAGATTGATTTCACTCCATCATTTGTTTGCAGCCTCACTCCATACTTCAACAATTTTTGGCACCATTTTTTCAAGGGAAGTTGACTTCTCATACCCTACTATTTATTAACATGCATTTTTGAAATTTGGGTATGTACATACTGGAGGCCTTATTTCGAAAATGACTCCACTAGAAGTACTCTTATACGTAAGCGTATTCATTTCTCAAAGCAGAGTAGGTTAGTGTAGGAAATAAAATAAATAAGAACATAAATAAATACATTTTTTTATTATTATGTAAAAATAGTTGTTTTTGTTGCAACGCGTTGTGGAAATCAACATCGGTGATAAATATTTTAATTTGTTTGTGTATGTAGATATATTATATTGAAAATAACAGTTTTACAAACACTCATATTCATTTTTATCACCAATATGGAAAAATTGCTTGAATATCATATTTTTTGGCTCGCGGGCTTTGGTCAAATTTCTAAAAACACAGTCAGGACAGTCATGTTTTGAGGGAACAAAATGGAATATTTTTAAAACATATTTCTATTCTAAGTAGCCTTTGATGTCTAATTTCCAACCCAATTTGAATCACTCCATTTGGATTTGAAACGAAAAAATTATAACCAAAACATTGATAGGGTGTCTAGTAGGCAACTCAAGAACATAGTTGGGACAGTCCGTTTTTGGAGGTCTAAATGACTATATTATTAAAACCTGTTTCTATGGTATATTCCTCTATGAATCTAGTTTACAAGCAATTTGAATCACTCGATTTCGATATCGTATGAGAAAGTTATGACCCAAATACTGACTACCTATCGTAAATCAACACTCTTAAAACTCTGTTTTTCTAGTTGTTCATTAAAGTATCTGACCCATAAATTCTTATTGTCTTCAAGGCCTATTTCTATTGGAGATAAATAAATGAATCTACTTTCATTTCCAATTTGAATCAGTTCAATCCGTCATGAAACAAAGAAGTTATGCTTTAAAATATCCACTATTGGTCTAAGCTGGGAAATCGAAAATAACTCTATTATGCAGGTCGTCCTAAGTAAATTTGACAGATCATATCATGGAATTTTTAAACGCTATTTATATTAGAGATATCCCTCTAAATTCACTTTCATTTGGCTTTGGAACCACTCAAATCGGATGAAAATCAAAGAAGTTGTGATTAAAACATTGCAGGTTAGCATGATTGGTCACTGCTCTCCCGCAGGTAATAAATTAATTTACTTTGTTATTTTCTCCATGGAATTTTTTTAATGACTAACTACTTGTTATTTTTTTTACATAATTCTTGGATTAGGGGAGTCCAACCACCTCTCTGTCTCCATGATTTAATGTTTTATTGCAGGTGGACACTTATTTGTTTACAGGTCCTAGGAGAATAAAGAAGGTCAATTTATGAACGAGCGATTCTTGAAAGAAATTTTAATGAAATAGGGACATCTCATCCAATTCATTACCTAACGGATTCATAATAGAAGAAATGGAGAATTGATTTCATTTGAAGATTCATGTCACTACTGCTAAACCATTTTTCCAAGAGATCATTTTTTTCCATTGACAAATTGACATTCCCTTATGAAATAACATCATAGATGTTGTCACTTAATTTATTTATTTATTTATTGTTTTCAAATAAAGTGTTGTTTCTTTTCTTATTTCTCTTATGTTTTTGTGTTTTAGATGTTTCTTCCTTCAAAGTTGTAATTTATGCTCCATTGGCGATTAAAAAACAATTTTGCGTGTCTTATTTTTGTTGTTCAAATGATTGAATGATTATTGTTCAATTGTTCAATCAATTGAACAACACTTTTGTGTGTTTTATTTTTGCTGTTCAAATAATTGAACGATTTCCATTCAATCAATTGAGCAACACTTTTGCATGTTTTATTTTTGCTATTCAAATGATTGAATGATTGTTTTTCAATCAGTTGAACAACACTTTTGCGTGTTTTATTTTTGTTGTTAAAATCATTGAACGATTATTGTTCAATCAATTGAACAACACTTTTGCGTGTTTTACTTTTGTTGTTCAAATGATTGAACGATTATTGTTCAGTCAATTGAACAACACTTTTTCTATTCAATCTTTTAAACAACTGTTGTTCAAACTTTTGAACAGCTACTGTTCAAACTTTTGAACAACACTTTTTCTTCTTTTCGTGTTTTGCTGTTCAATCTTTGAGCAACTATTGTTCAATCTTTTGAACATCACTTTTCTTTCTTTTTGTGTTTTGTTGTTCAATCTTTTGAACAACTGCTATTCAAACTTTTGAATAGCTGCTGTTCAAAATTTTGAACAATTGTTGTTCGAACTTTTGAACAACACTTTTTTCTTTTTGTGTTTTATTGTTCAATGTTTTGAACAATTGTTCTTTAATCTTTTGAACAACACTTTCTTTCTTGCATGTTTTGTTGTTCAAACTTTTGAACATCTACTGTTCAATCTTTTGAACAACACTTTCTTTCTTTACGATTGTTTGGTTGTTCAAACCTGATCTGAAAGTGGGGCTCTTAGGCTTCTTGTCTAACCTAGAAGAACCTCTCCCACTTCCAAAGCTTATTTATTCGCAAGTCTTTATGATTAACCAATGCAGAATTAAATATGTGCTTGAAAATAAAGTGCATGCTTATGCCTATTTTAGAACTGTTTATGTGCTTTTAATATTTTGTTGTTATGTTGATAAAACATATGTATAACAGTAAACAATGCAGTAAGAAATCAAAACACACAGAACGACAATTTAATTAGGAGTTCACCCAAACCTCTTGGGCTACGTCTCTGTGAGCTCTAGTCAACTCAAGTAGACTCTCTGGGATTATGGCAAGGTCCTTTTTACAACCTCTTGGCTCAACTACACTATTTTACATAGAAAAAATGGGTATAGACACCATTTTATCCTCGGCTCTTGAAGCTCTCGACTTTCTGACTCTCAGCTCTGGCTCTGGCTCTTGACTTTAGCTCTGGCTCTTCAGCTCTGGCACTGACTCTAGCTCTTCAGCTCTGGCTTCTTTGGCTCTCTGCAGCTCTCTGGCTTTTCACTTGACCTCTAACTGACTCCCTTGGCTACTCTACGTAGTAGCTTTCCACTCTCTCTGCTCTCTCAACTCTGCAACTGTTTTTAGCATTCAGCTCCCTCTCAATTGAGCTCTCTGGGCTCCTTTGAGGCATTTTCCTGGCTTTTCGGCTTCCCCAGTCATTTCCCTGCATTCAATCATTCCCCTGAAACTTTGTGGCTTCTTTGCACTGTCTGTTTGACTGGCCATCTAGCTCTATGGGTATGTGGCTTTCGAAATTCCTCATCATCTGCCAAAACTCCTACTAGTAGCCTAGGATGATGATTAGGAGTTGTTACAAGGGATCAAGGCCGTTTCACAGGCAAAAAGCCACAAATGGTCGTTCTCTGTTTACACAGAGAAATACATAAATACACAGGAAAATCTGCCCAAACGTGATCTATCAGACTTCAAAAATCATGAACTCCGCCTTATATTCCATTGGGTCTACCTTTTAATCACTTATCGCATCTCCACCGTTGATATGGGAGATCTAGATCCAATGGCGGTGATTCATTTCGGGCGGCTATTTCGTACGAAGGTTAACCACCCGATAAGGGTGGTTTTCTCTCTCCTCAGCTTGGACACGTGGTAGCCATTGTGTGGCATCAGGCGGAACTCGGCCAAAACCATTTACCACCCATGGCCCGCCCGAAATCTTACATGTTTCGTGATTTCCTTTGTATTTCAAAAATACATGAAAACATGAAAATCCCATAAAAGTGGCTTTAGATGGACTTGAAATATTATGCAATCGGGCTCTAAAATGTTGTCGGGCCCGACCTTTTCATCAGCATCGGGGGGCGTTGATCGCCAATCCACCGATATCGGCGATCGCAATCACAAGTTGCATGGCCTGTGGGTCCTTCTCTTTTGGGATCGCCAACTGTGATTCGTCGATATCGCAATCGCGTTATCGCATCGGCCCAGGGCCTTTTCCTTATGGGTGCATATGCCTGCCTCTGACCTGATCCACCGATTCGATCATCGAAAATCGATGATCTAGGGGTCCCTTTCGCCCGAACTTAAGTACTCCTCTTTGTCTTATGTGATGAGATTTCCTCAAATAGCCTTTTAGGCCATTTTTTAATGGAATTTGTTAAACACACACATGGCAGCAAAAGAATGTGAATGATAAACATGAGAGTACATTTATTATTAACAAATGATATACATTTATAGTACATGGTGTGACCCTTGGATTCATATTCCAAGTGGTCTCTTGGACTCTATTGGTTGTTCATCTTCCACACTAACCCTTAGAGGATTAGGTATCCAACATTCCCCCCTTAATCCGAAGGGTTATGTATGAGTCCAAGAAGAGAGCTGTAATACAAAACATGCAAAAATGCATGGCAGCACTAGGCTGAATGTGCTCTTTGAAATTTTAGTATAAAGGGCGGTGGTTTAAGGATGACCACCAACACTACAATGCTTAGTGCAATTCCCAGAACTCTTCCAAGTCTGGCATGAAGATCAAGTCTTCTGCTAGAGGAAGTTCTCATGATGTTTTCAAGAGGGAAATCTTCAACCATGAAAGGGAGGTCTCACCCCACATAAAAGGGAGAACCTCAACCTGAAAAGGGAGGTCTCAACTTGTGATGGTTTAAGGATGACCAACAACTTTGGAATGCTTAATGCAATTCCTAGAACTCTTCCAAAACTGGCAAGAAGATGAAGTCTTCTGCTAGAGGAAGTGTCCCCAATTCTTTGAAGAGGCATTACCAACTAAAGGCATGCTTAGGGGCATCTTTGTCTTTGGCTACATCTCTGAAACTAGTGTGGCAGGTTGTGGCTTAGGCTCGTTTGATGTGACTTTGAAGCTTGTATATGATCATCATTTCCCCCCATCAGATACAAGGTGAGATGATGGAGAAAACTCAACTGCAAGACTGTTCAATACTCTAGAACAAGTTCTGACATGTGACTAGAATATCTTCTTTGCTGTTGATGCCCATTGCCAAGAAGTGATCCATCCAAGATGAATCTTTGTTCTTACAGGAGGTTTGTTTCTGAAGCATACATTTGAAGAATGACTAGTTTTATGACAGTGCTTACATGGATGAAGATCAAAACAATGATCTTTCATATGGCCAACTTGGTTACAGTGTTGGCATTTCACAATCTATTGTGGCTACTGTTATCACTCAGGTTGTCCCTAGGCTCCTGTAGGGATACGGCCGAGGTAACCACAAACCAATCTTTGGATTGCAAGTTCTAGCCCACCTGCAATCATAGAGGGCTTTCTCTTAATGATTTAACTTTGTTGATGATGGTTTTAGGCTAGTTGTTAGGTACAGGGGTTTTGTTGTTTTGTTTGGATGGAAGGTGTATGCCAGGTAGAAATTCCAAGCAGAGAGGCAAGGTAAAGTGCGATAAGTTTCAAACCATTGGGCATGGAGTCATGGATTAAGGCTTGCTGGTGCGTTTTCTTGGTCACAAGAGGCTTGTGGAGCGAGACAGCCACACATGAGACAATGATCAATTTGCTAAAGGATGGAATGATGGTCAGAGATGAAAGGCAATTAAGAATCTTTCATCAGAACTGACAGAGAAGAGAAGTGAAAGAACGGTTATCTAGGAGCAGTTAAGAATTCCTAAATTATCATTCATAAGTGAAAGAAACAGCGTAAACAAGATCATTTAAGTATGCATGCTCATAACTATTCCTGATGAAAACATGAAAAATCGCAAAAATTGAGCCTAAGGTGCAGTTAAGAAAATCCTAAGCTATTCTTCTCTTCTGCAATTTAGAGGGTGGATTTCTGATAAAACAAACATGAATAAAATTAACAGAGTTAAGAAACACTTATTGAAGCATGTCGAAGCATAGGAATTCCACAATCACTCCTCAACCAATTAAACACAACAGACAGTTTCAGAATCCATGCTTTCAGCAGTCTTTGATTATAGAAGCATCACAGTTACAGTGCGAGTCTCTGCTTGAGAGAAAAGTCGGAATAACAAATATTAAACTACTGATCAAACTACCAACCAACCAACCCCTACTCCATTTTTCAGGGTGGTATATATAAGCAAAATATCTAAAGTCATTAATTACAATTGACCTAAACAGGTCTGCCGGGAAAAGCTTTTTTCTAAAAACCTAATTGCTGTTGGAATTAAATGCAAGTAAGTCCTTTGGGTTGCGCTAGAGGCAACTTAATCAAGTTGAGTTGATGAGGTGTCCTGTGTGACTTGGTGCAGTGGTTTTGTCATAATTGTGCATTGAGTTATGGTCCGCTGATCTTTTGTGAGTTTAATGTGCAGTCATTTGTGCTAGTGAGCCTTCAATGCGTCTTCAATTGCTTCTTGACTTTCAGAGCTTTCGTTTTAATGTTGGATTTGCCTCGAGCCCTGAGAAAATCTCCTCTGATACAATTTGCCGCTACATTGATGGTCTTCGCCGCCTCCTGATACTCTTTGACGTGCTTTCTGTCTGCAAATTTGATCTGATACTCTTTAATCTCTGTTCCTGGTCTCCTTTTGTCTTCAAATTCGTTTCATTTGGCAAAATCGGGCAATTTCGGGCTTTTTCGGTGCAAAAAAGGCCAAGGAATCAAAAGATTCCCTAAAGATTCCCCAATATGGCCTATTTCCCGTAGCGATGCGCGATTAGCGCTTCACCTCCGTTTCTCATTCCGGAGCTCCGAAGCTCGACTTTTGCGCTTGCGCAAATTTTCGGTTTTTTGGCTACTGACGTCAGCATGACATCAGCAGTACGGCGGATGACGTCAGCATGCTGACATCAGTAGTGGGGTCCTTTGGTACAGATATGACGTCATCATGCTGACGCCATCAAGGTGACGTGGCAGTACGGTGGGGTGACGTGGCAGGGTAACTTGGGCCGGGCACAAGCTATGTGAGGTGATGTGGAGGCGACGTGGCAGGGTGAGGTGGCGCTCCTATTACGTGAGGGGAGGGCGGTTTTGCCTGTGCATCGGACCACCTTTGGTACGAAGGTGGTTTCTGTCAGGGGCGGCCTGATGCAATGGGAGGCCACCACCTGTCCCGGTGTACGATGGTAAAACCGTCGGATGTCGGGTGGTAACCTTCCACCACAATAGGGCGCCCGATGTGAATAAGGGCTGTCGGATCTGGGGGAGGCAATCCGACGGTGGAGGGTAAAGGGAGATGCGCGGGGTTTAGTAAAAGCACGCGCGCGTTAAAGGTTTAATTTTCCGCGGCGCTGTGGGTTTTAAACTTTAGGAAATGGGTTAAATGGGTTTTGCGCGATGGAAATTTATCAAACAAACATTAATAATTTCCAAAGAAGAATGTGTGGGGGGGGGTTTTTTGCATTTGGAAATGGTTTTCTTAGTGTGTGGAAGGGGTCCAAAACACCTGGGAATGGAGATTTATGCAGAAGGAGGGTTCTTACTAAAGTCCACGTGACTTAGTAATTCCCAGAGAAGTACTTATGGTTATATTTCAACCAGGGGGAGGGGATATTTACATAAGGGGATTATCTACATAGTTTTAGTAGGGGGATGGGGAAAATATAAGGAGTTAAATAATAATGTCAGTAATTAATATGGAGATGAAAAGAAAACGCTAAGTTTTAGAGATCTTAGGCTTCAGAGGGGAGATAGAACCTTATAGAGAAAATATGGATCCTCTTTGAGTGAAGCAGATCTTCACCCAGGCTAATGACATGGAGAATGATGAAACTAAGAGATATCAAGCAGATCTTGACCTATTTTTGGGGAAATTAGTTAATGATTTGGGGAAGAGGAAGAAGGGGAAATTAGTTATGCCTAATTTGAGCTCCTTCACATGAAAAATTCCTGATGACTGTGACCTGAGTAGAGATGATCTTTAAAACATGGCAATGAATAGATATCAAGATTCTGCAACCTCAAAACTACTTACCCAGCCTACTTACCTAGCATTTTTTCTTCTTTTGGTTTGGGTGCACTTAGACTTGCAGACCTAGCATTTCAATTTTTTCTTTTTATGCCTTCCTATCTACAAACTACCCTTATTTCTTCCAAGGGCCGAGATTAAGCAGTTGGGCTCCTTTGATTCTCTACCTATCTAAGAATCTGCGAAGATTACGCTGTTTGGACAGATTTTCATTCTCTATATTCTAAAACAGGAAATTGAAACCTAGGGAGACCAAGATTAAGCTGTTTGGACCTTCCTTTAGCTGAAAATCCTACAAAACTGGAATGACTCTTCAAAATTGGAATGCAGTAGATGAACGTTGAGTAGCACTCTTTCCTTGGTGGTTGTTTAGCAAATATGGAGCATTGCAGCATGCAAAGTATGACATATTTGGCTTGTAAAATGTCAATCATGAAATATGACTAACCTGTTGCAGCAGGAGGCTAACAGTGGCTCCACTTGGGGATGGCTTTTCCTTGTGAGAAGCCAAGAACAGCAGGTCAGATTGCCTTGATTTTTCTGTTATGGCTGTGCTTTGAACTTCTTAGTGCTGGCTGTTGGATTGATTTGAACTTTTGGACTGGTAACAACACTTTCCTTTAACTGTTTTGCTGTTAAACTGTAAAGTACTACCTGCTTTCTTCTGCGTGCTTTAGCATCATGGATTCTTACACAATCAAATTAGTGTTGATATATACAAACATTCTATGTACAGAAAATAACACCGCCTGCTTTTTTTAATCAAAAAGGATCATTGTAGTGCTTTAGCATTCGGCCATTGACAGGGCCTTCTTTAGCTGTGTTGCCATCTAGAGATCTAAGAAAATGTGTATTACTGCCTTGCACATCACTGAAATGTATGGACCTTTCCACAGAAAATCGAATTTTGCATGTTTGCCCTTGTCCTCTCTTCGTGAGTCCCATCTTAGAACTTTGCTGCCAACCCAGAAATCCTCTGCTTTAGCCTTCTTATCAAACATCTTTTTGAGTTTTTCTTGCAGTATTTGAGCTCTGTCATAGACTTGCTCTCTGGTTTGCTGAAGATGAATGGTTTGGTTAACTCTTCTCTGCATGTCATTTGGTTCAACCTGAATTTCTTGCAACAGTTTAATAGTAGGAATGCCCAAAAATGAAGGAAATTTGGCTTCCATGCCATATACTAGTTCATAAGGGCTCATCCCAATGGATTTCTTGGTGGAAAGTCTGTCTGCCCACAGAGCATTTTTGAGCTTCCTATGCCAGTTCTTTTTGTTTTCCTCCAGCAATTTCTTTATGATATTGATGAGGCTTTTGTTGGAAGATTCGGCCAAGCCATTACCTTGAGGGTAGTAAGCTGTGGAGTGACCCAAGGTAATGTGGTATTTATGGCAGAAGTTGATCATCTTTTTGGATTTGAAAGCAACAACGTTGTCAGTGATGATTTTCTCAGGGCAGCCAAATCTGGAAAGGATATTACTCTCAAGGAATTGGATAATGGTGGAGTCGTTGGCTTGCCTACATGGGATGGCTTCAATCCACTTAGTGAAATAATCGGTGGCTATTAAAATCCACTTGTGTTGGCCTGAGGAAGAGGGATGAATTTCCCCAATGAAGTCGAGACCCCATTGTTGAAAAGGTTTCTCGGTTGAAATGGGCTTCAGGGGCAAGGGCAGTAATTTTCTTTTCCCTTCAAAGATTTGGCATTTGTGGCATGAGACAACAAACTTTTTTACATCTGCAAATAGAGAGGGCCAGTAATAACCAGCCCTTAAGATCTTGTCAGCCGTGGACTTCCAATATAAGTGTCCTCCACAGTCCCCTGCATGGAATTCTTTCATGATGCTGTTAGTTTCATTTATAGTTAAACAATTAAGCAAAATACCTTCATGATTTTTCGAAAACAAAGCACCATCTATGACACAAAATTTTGATGATTTCATCCTCAAAAATCTTTTCCTAGTTCTGGAAAATCCTGGGGAAGCACCCAGGTTTAACAATACAAAGCAAATATCAGCATACCATGGGGATTGCAGGAAGGTTTCACTGATCTGTGGAGTCGCCAGCTCCGGTTCATTGTCCAGTTGATTAATGTCTAAGGCTTGGAAGTTTGTTTCAGACATTAGTTTGGCTAAACCTTGTCCTTTTATCAGCTTGTGGTTTTATTTCAATGTCGTATTCAAGGATGCTGGCAATCCACTTGCCTCTTTTGCCTTCTAGTCCCTCTTGAGTTAATATATCCTTTACAACAGCGTTAGGGACATAGGCGATCACGTGGGAGTATAGGATGTAAATTCTGAAGTCTTAAATGGCTTTAACCAGGGCATAGGCCTGCTTTTCCATGATTTGATATTTCAAGGGTCCATCTCTCAAAGCTCGGTTGAAGAAAGCAATTGGCTTTTCGTTGCCCTGATCATCTTTCTGCAAAAGGACAACAGCTATAGTGTGTTCATATGCAAAAGAAAAAATGATAAAATCTTTGTCGAATTGAGGACTGGTGAGGACAGGCGTTTGAGTTAGGGCATTTTTTATACTCTCAAAAGCCTACTTGGTTTCAAGAGACCATTTTACCTTGGCATCCTTCTTCAACATGTTGCTCAGTAGCCTTATTAGCTCGGCTAGGTTTGGGATAAATCTCCTTAGGAAATTGATCTTTCCCAGGAATGCTTGCAGTTCTTTTATGTTTCTTGGATAAGGGATTTGAAGGATAGCTTGAATTCTTTCCGGGTCAATTATAATCCCATCTTTTGATATTATATGCCCTAGAAGCTTGCCTTCCTCAAGGGAAAACAAGGACTTCTTAGGATTCAAGGAAATGCCATATTTCCTGCATGTCATGAAAATTTGCCTTAAGTGCTTAAGGTGATCTTGGTCAGATTTGGAGAATGGGGTCAGGTCATCAAGGTAAACTACGAGGAAATCATGTATCTCCTTGGCAAATGCAATATCCATTGCCCTTTGAAAGGTAGCACCAACGTTTTTTTAGCCCGAAAGGCATTTTAACGTACTTAAATGTTCCCCACGGTGTGGTAAAGGCTGTCTTGTCCTGGTGATCCGGGTGAACAAGTATTTGATTAAATCCTGAAAATCCATCTAGTAAAGAAATTCTAGAGGAACCCACTACTCTTTGCAAGATATGGTCCATTTTGGGCAAAGGGTAGTGGTCTTTTAGAGAAACCTGGTTTAAATTTCTCAAGTCTACACAGTATTATCTCTCCTGTTTTTTTCCTAGTGGGAACTAAATTGGATACCCATTCAAAGAATCTGATGGGTGCAATGATGCCTGCTTCAAACATTCTCTTTATTTCATTTTCAATAAGGGGAAGAAGCATGGGGTTGATTCTTCTAAGTTTCTGTTTGAACAGTTTTTTATTTGGTTTTAAGGGAATGGTATGTTGGATCACTGGGGTGTCATAGGACTTCAAGTCCTCATAACTCCAGGCAAATACATCTTGGAATTCTTTGAACAAATCCACGTATTTTGGTTTTTGATCGGGGGGGCATATTTTTGGACAACTTAATCATTCTGGGATGCTCTGTTGTTCCTATGTTGTGTTCTTCTATAGCAGCATTCAGAGGCTCCATCTTTGGCTTTTTGGGCACATCATTGTCATCAAACATGTCTTCTAATGGAGTAAGGCCGGAAGGTAGAAAATTACTCTTTAGATCAATAAACTCATCCTCTGCTTTGGCTGTTTCCTCTAAACATATTTGTTTCAGGTGTTCTACGTTTGCGTTGTTAAACACAGTTGGGTTAAGGATTTTTTTAGCTGTTGCAACTGTTACAGTCAGGTGATTTTCTTCTGCTAGCTGTTGTGAGTCGTTCATGGCATCCATGTTAATGTTTGTGTTGGAAAATTCGCCCTCAAGAGTTAATAAACTGTTAATCTGGGCATCATTTTGAAAGACCTGCCAATCCTTGACATTGTTAGGGACCGAAGGTCTGTGTTTTATTTCAGCGGTGAAATCGTGATTTGGTTCAAAGGGAAGTTTGCATGTGCTAGCAAAGGTTGCTAGACTATGGGCATGAATATTATGATCTCTTGAAATTTTGGCCAGCTCAAATTCACTGAATGAATTGAGTATTTCGGTGGCAACAGCCCTTTAAGCTCTCATTCTACTATCATTAGCGATAAAGTTACCTTTCATTTGTTGTATAATCAAGTCAAAGTCACCAAGGATGGACACTTTAGTAGCTCCTAGGACTTTGAGCAGTTTAAGGCCTAAGAGAAGAGCTTCATACTCTGCCATGTTGTTTGTACATCTGAAATTGAGTCTATAGGCATGGCCTTGTGTGTGATTATCATGTGTATTGTAAATCCATACTCCGGCCCCTACTCCTAACTTGTTAACGGAACCATCAAACTCTAAATACCATGTGATTTCTTGTTTGAGGTTTGTATTGAGAGTTTCAGTTTTTTGAGGATTGGGCAGACTTACCATTTCTATTTCAAGATGTTCTTCTTGTTGTTTGTTGGTTGCCTTGACTGTTGAGACAATTTCATGGGTATTGGCAACCGATTCTTCATTGATGTACGTTTCTTGCTCCAAAGATAACGGCTTATCATCAATTGGAGGGTTGGTGTTATCATTAAATAAAATAAAAGAATCCATATCGGAATGGATTGAGTAAATTGGAAAATTTTGGGGATTTTCCTCACTGCTTACCACATACTTCATTAATGTTTCTCTATACAGTCTCTTTGGTTGCCAAAAGACAGATATAGTGGCATAAGACAGGTCGAGTTGCAAGGATCCTTTCAATTTTGCTCCCCGTGATCTTGATAGGAGCATGCCATACTTTGTGGGAATGTCAGCAACTACTACGTCCATTAGGATTGTCTTGTTGGGGAATTGGACTAGAGATACACAAAGGTCTTTAATCAAGCCTAAACATTTGACTTGACTTGAGTCAAAGGAATACAGATCTTTGTACTGTCTTGTGACATCAAGGTTCAACCTTTCCATTACAGCTTTGGGCATAAGGTTATGTGAGGCACCTGAGTCAAGCATAGCATTATGCAATATTTTGTCATGTATGTGCAGACTGATATAAAAAGGTGGAACAGGTCCATATGTTGATTTTCTGTTAAATTCTGGACCAAACAGCAGCTCAGGGGTATTATCTAAAACATTTACATCATCTCTTACCTCTGGTAGTTGAAGTGACCTTTGAATTTGTTGCCTATATACATCATGTTTGGCATGTTCTGAGAGGGGAATGGATATCTTGAGTTTTCCAATCTCTGCTTCTAAACTGAATGATTTTTCCGATGAGTTCTTGGCGTTGATAGTGGCAGATTTCTCTTTTTCAGGCATACTCTCTATGTTTTCTTTTAGAATGTCAATGTTATGATGATGGACAATTTGCGGTATTTCTGTTTTGGGAGGATTTTTTGGAGTGCTGTTCAGATCTTCTTTTTGGGGAGGAGGGAGGTAGAGGCCGATCAATAGGAGGTTGTGTGTTTGTTATGTCGTCCACAGTTACCTGATGCGGGCTTGGGACAGAGCTGTTAGCTGGTTGATTTATGGTGACATTTCCTTTAATTTTGTTGGGTTGTTTGCTATCTTTTGTTCTGCTAGATGCGGGGAGATCAATGGTCCTTGTTCTCAATTTGTATTGTTTGTGTACCTCGTACACCACAGTATCATAGCCTTGTTTGAAATCGAAAGACTCTCCCGACTTGATGTGAAATTGTTTTGCATCAAGGTATTCTCGCTCCTCTTCAGTAAAAAAGATTTGACGTTCATTTTCTGAATCTATCAGGTTCATATGAGTCCCATCTATGGGCTCACTGGATGTAGATGCCTCCGCATAGTTTTCTTGGAAAGGAGGCCTAATATCATGGTCGGGACTAGCCCTTCCAGCGTTTGTATTTTGAGTTTTTCTGAAGTTCGGGTTCCTTATGGCATTGGGCTGTTGACCTTCCCATGAAGTTTTCCTCTCAACATTGTCTACTCTATCTCCCAGCCTGTGGATACCACTGATAATAGCATCTAGCTTCTGATCGAAGGCTGAGGGTTCTTCCTTGAAGGTGGTTCTTCTCTTAGTTCTGGCTCTGTTTCTTTTAGCAATTAGATTTGCCTCCACACTAACAGCAACATCTTGCATTTCTGCAAGGCTTTGAGGGGCTCTTTCCCTTAACTGATATGCCATCTCAGCATCAAAGCCATCATGGAATTTGTACAAAGCGAGATCAAGTGGAGGTCTTAAATTTTGTGGTATTGCATTGTAAACATTATTTAACCTTGCACAGTAATCCAAAACCGTTTCCTGAGGTCCTCTTTTGATAGTATCATACTCAGATAGTATGTGTAGGGGATCTTTATTTTTCTCCCATCTGTTAATAAATGTCTGGTATAAGGCTTCAAGGTTTAATATGGAATTGGGTGTAAGTGCCCTAAACCAGGTTCTAACATCACCGGTCAAACTTTGGACAAAAATCTTCATTCTCACACTGTCATCATCAATTTCAAAACTCTCGAAGTAATCTTGCATTTTCTTTGTATGTTGTAGGGCGGTGCAGGAGTTTGTGCCATCACAATAGGTGAGTTTTGTCTGGTAGTCCTGATGCATAGCCACGGGATTAGCAGGCAACTATAAGGGCGCATATCTATTAGCCATGATGATGGGGATAAGAAGAAAAACTGGGGTAGAAGGAGTAGTAGTGGTAGTAGGAGTATAGGATGGAGGTGTAGAAGAGCTACTTAGAGAAGGGGGTGATGAACTAGGGGAACTTGGGGTTGACCGAAATAAAACTTTGACAGGGGTTGGAACACTGCTTGGCTGAACTGTTTCAAGACTCGCAGTAGTTGGGTCTTCTTTTTGCTTTTGTTTTCTAATGATCTTAGGGATTAAATTCGGATTTTCAAAAACAGCTGGGCAATTGGGATCGGGATTTGATCGTATATTACGCATTTTCTTTTTAGGAGCTAGCTTCTACTCTATTTTTTTAGGAAATTTTTCTAAAAACACAGGTCGACCGAGACTTTCAAAGGTTGGTTTCTTCCTCTGTGGAGCTGCAGACTGGTTTAGTGAGTTTATCTGAGGAGGTCCCCAGTGGAGTCGCCATTATGTTATCACTTAGGTTGTCCCTTAGCTCCTGAAGGGATACAGCCGAGGTAACCACAAACCAATCTTTGGACTGCAGGTTCTAGCCCACCTGCAATCAAAGAGGGATCTCTCTTAGTGTTTTAACTTTGTTGATGATGATTTTAGGGTAGTTGTCGGGTTCAGGGTTCTTGTTTATGTTTGGATGGAAGCAAAATGCTTTCCAGCAGAGAGGCAATTCATAAAGTGATGAGTTTCAAACCATTGGGCATGGAGTCATGGGTCCAGATTTCCAGTGCGTTTTCTTGGTCACAAGAGGAATATGGAACGGGGTAGCTACACATAAAACAAATTTCAAACTAAAGATGAATGGAAAGTAAGGAATGAGAGGCACTTAAGAATCTCTCACTCAGCTTAATAGAGGGAAGGATGATCTCTATCTAGGGGCAATGAAGAGTCCCTGGATAACAGTCATGCGTGAGAAGGTTAGGGAAAACATGAGCCATGTGGAATTCATATTTATGCCTAAACAGAGGAAAACATAAAGAAACAACAGAAATTGAGCATAGAGTGTATATAAACAAATTCTAAGCTAATCTTCTTTTCTGTTGTTTAGATGGTAACTTATGAATGGAAAACAGAGGTAAGAAGCACTTATTGAGTTATGCAACAGCACGAGAATTCCATAATCACTCTTCAACTGTTATACACAGTGAACAATCCATTCTCCAAAGCTCATAAGCAGTGTTTGATTATAGAAACTATCAGGTATTACAGTGCGAGTCTCTCCTGGAGAAAAATCAGCTAAGGATAGCTTGTCAACCAACCAACCCTTAATACAGTCTTCAGGGTTGTTTTTATAGCGTAAATATCTCAAAATATTTATTACAATCGACCTAAAACAGGTCTGCGAAAGAGCTTTCCAAACCTAAAACTGTGCCAAAATTAAATGCAGGTAAATATCTATTGAACTGTGTCAGAGGTAGTTGGATCAAAAAGAGTGCAATGTGGCCCTTGGTGGCTTGACCCAGTATTGCTAGAATAAATATGCTTTGGAATTGCAGTTCTGTTCTAGTGTGAGTTAAATGTGCAATAACCGTGATTTGAGGGCCTTGAGCGGCTTCACCCTTTTCTTTGACTTTGCTGGAAGGTCTTTAATTTTCACCTGCTTTAGGCCGCTGCTAAGATCTTCGTTGATACTCTTCGTCGCTACATTGATGGTCTCCATCGCTTTCTGATACTCTTTGACGTGCTTTCGGTCTGCATATTTAATCTGATACTCTTTAATCTCTGTTCCTGGTCTCTCTCTGTCTTCAAATTCATTTCATCTCGCAAAATCGGGCAATTTCGGGCTTTTTCGATGCAAAGGGCCAAGGAATCAAAAGATTCCCTAAAGATTCCCCAATATTGCTCATTTCCCGTAGCGATGCACGATTAAACTGCCTCCGTTTCTCTTTCCGGAGCTTCGAAGCTCGACTTTCGCGCTTGTGTGTTTTTCCCTTTTTCTGGATGCTGACGTCAGCATGACGTCAGCTGTACGGCGGATGACGTCAGCGAGGTGACGTGGCAAGGTGACTCATATGTTACTGCGATGCGATAAACTTCTTCCGATGCGATCGCAATATCGCATCGGTGGAGAAGGAGAAGGTATTTATTTTGGAAATGCGATGCTTCCGACTGCCGATCGTCGATATCGCGATATCACATCGGGCAAAAAGGAAAGGGGCATACCTATGTGGTAAAAATATTGCGATATGCCGATGCGAGATGGCTCACCAGGATTGGAAGAATGTTAAGGAAATCGGCAAGGGTTTATTGCGATTGGAAGAGGAGTGAAGATGTGCTTTTGAAGAGTATTTGAGGTCTTGGAAGGGGTCCGATAACCTAAAAAGGAATTTTATGCTTTGGAAGGAGTCCATTGCATTAGAAGATGGTTTGAAGGGGCAGCATGAGGGTTCCTGCCAAGTTTCAGATACACTGAGCAATTCCCGGGGGTACTTATGGTTATTTTCAACCAGGGGGAGGGGATATTTACATAAGGGGATTATCTTCATAGTTTTAGTAAGGGGATGGGGAAAACATAGGGAGTTAAATAATAATGTCAGTAATTAATATGGAGATGACAAGAAAGCGCTAATTTTCATAGATCTTAGGCTTCAAAGGGGAGATAGAACCTTATGGAGAAAGTATGGATCCTCTTTGAGTGAAGCAGATCTTCACCCAGGCTAATGACATGGAAAATGATGAAACTAAGAGATATCAAGCAGATCTTGACCTCTTTTGGGGAAATTAGTTAATGATTTCGGGAAGATGGAGAAAGGGAAGTTAGTTATGCCTGGTTTGAGCTCCTTCATATGAAAAATGCTTGATGACTATGGCCTGAGTAGAGATGATACTTTAAAACATGGTAATGAACAGACATCAAAATTCTGCAACCTCAAAACTACCTACCCAGCCTACTTACCTAACATTTTTTCTTCTTTTAGTTTGGGTGCACTTAGACTTGCAAACCCAGCATTTCAATTTTTCTTTTTATGCCTTCCTATCTACAAA